>CAUYON010055619.1:0-12208 GCA_963573935.1 Arctocebus calabarensis
ATATTTGAAGGGTCAGGAGAAAACTTCTAAATACGGATCAAAAATGTTTTCACATAGTAAATGAGAAAATCTCATGAATGTTATGTCAATCAGATTGATAAAAATATCTCAGATTGCATGTGAAGCCCGCACACTGTACCCAATGATTGAACTAATGTACACAGCTATGATTCAATTAAAAAAAAAAAAAAAAACCAAATAAATAAATAAATAAAACAAACAAAAAAACCAAAACTGAGTACATGTTCTTCTCATCAGCCCATGGAACATTCTCCAAAATTAATCACATCTTAGGTCACGAGTCTAACCTCAGCAAATTTAAAAGAATAAAAATTATTCCTTGCATCTTCTCAGACCATCATAGGATAAAAGTTGAACTCAATAACAAGAGGAACCTGCATACTCACATAAAATGATGGAAACTAAAGAACCTAATGCTGAATAATAGCTGGGTCATAGATGAGATTAAGAAGGAAATTACTAAAGTTTTGGAACAAAATGACAATGAAGAGACAAATTATCAGAACCTCTGGGATACTGCAAAGGCAGTCTGAAGAGAGAAATTTCTAGCACTGCAAGCATTCCTCAACAGATTGGAATGAGACCAAGTTAAAACATTAATGGGACATCTCAAGCAACTGGAAAAGGAAGAACATTCCAATCTCAAACCCAGAAGAAGAAAAGAAATAACCAAAATTAGAGCAGAATTAAATGAAATTGAAAACAAAAGGATTATACAATGGATCAATAAATCAAAAAGTTGTTTTTTTGAAAAGGTCAATAAAATAGATAAACCTTTGGCAAACCTAACCTGGAAAAAAAGAGTAAAATCTCTAATTCCATCATTCAGAAATGGTAAAGACAAAATAACAACAGACTCCTCAGAAATTCAAAAAAATCCTTAATGAATATTACAAGAAACTCTATTCTCACAAATAACAAAAATCTGAAGAAATAGACCAGTGCTTGGAAGCATGTCACCTTCCACTTCATTCTGGCTAAGTCTAGGAAGCATGTCACCTTCCTAGACTTAGCCAGAATGAATTGGAAATATTGAACAGGCCTATATCAAGTTCTGAAATAGCATCAACTATACAAAGTCTCCCTAAAAAGAAAAGCCCAGGACCAGATGGATTTACATCAAAATTCTTCCAAATATGTATACTCAACCTTTTTCAAAATATAGTGAAAGAAAGAATAGTACCCAACACATTCTATGAAGCAAACAACATCTTGATCCCCCAAACAGGAAAAGACCCAACAAGAAAAGGAAATTATAGACCGCTATTACTAATGAATACTGATGCAAAAATATTCAACAAGATCCTAGCAAACAGAATCCAGCAACACACCAAACAAATTATACACAATGAGCAAGTAGGTTTTATCCCAGGGTCTCAAGGCTGTTTCAATGTACATAAATCTATAAATATAATTCATCACATAAACAAACTAAAAACAAAGACCATATAATTCTCTCAATTGATGCAGAAAAAGCTTTTGATAATATCCAGCATCCTTTTATGATCAGAACACTTAAGAAAATGGGTATAGAAGGGACATTCCATAAACAGAGGCCATCTACAGCAAACCCACAGCCTATATTGTCTTGAATTGAGTTAAATTGAAATCATTTCTACTCAGATCAGGAACCAGGCAAGGTTGCCCATTGTCTCCACTGCTTTTTAACATTGTAATGGAAGTCTTGGCCATCAAAATTAGGGAATAAAAGGTGATCAAGGGTATCCATATAGGGTCAGAAGATATCAAACTTTAACTCTTCACAGATGATATGATTGTATATCTGGAAAACACCAGGGATTCTACTGAAAAACTCTTAGAAGTGATCAAAGAATACAGCAGCATCTCAGGTTACAAAATCAACACTCGTAAATCTGTAGGCTTTATATATACCAACAATAGTCATGCTGAAAAAATAGTCAAGGACTCTACTCCTTTCATAGTAGTTCCAAAGAAGATGAAATATTTGGGAGTTTACCTAACAAAGGACGTGAAACAACTCTATAAGGAGAAATATCAAACTCTAAGAAAAGAAATAGCTGAAGATGTTAATAAATGGAAAAACATACCATGCTCATGGCTGGGAAGAATAAACATTGTTAAAATGCCCATACTACCCAAAGCAATATACAATTTTAATGCAATCCCTATTAAAGCTCCACTGTCATACTTTAAAGATCTCAAAAAAAAAAAAAAACCTTGGTTTTATAGGGAATCAGAACAAACCTCAAGTAGCCATGATATTACTCAGAAATAAAAACAAAGCAAGAGGAATAACACTACCAGACCTTAGACGATAGTATAAATTGATAGTGATCAAAAATATCATGGTACTGGCACAAAAACAGAGAGGCAGATATATGCAACAGGTTAGAGAACCAAGAGATGAACCCAGATACTTACCATTATTTGATCTTTGACAAGCCAATTAAAAACATTCAATGGGAAAATGATTCCCTTTTAACAAATGGTACTGGGTGAACTGACTGGCAACCTGTAGAAGACTGAAACTGGACCCACACCTTTCACCATTACCTAAGATAGACTTTCACTGGACCAAAGATTTAAACTTAAGACATGAAACTATAAAAATACTAGAAGAAAGTGCAGGGAAAATTCTTGAAGAAATCGGCCTGGGCGTATATTTTATGAGGAGGACCTCCTGGGCAATTGAAGCTACACCAAAAATACACTACTGGGACTTGATTAAATTAAAAAGCTTCTGTACAGCCAAGAAGTAAGTAAAGCAAGCAGACAGTCCTCATATGGGAGAAGATATTTGCGGGTTATGTCTCCAACAAAGGTTTAATAACCAGAATCCCCAGAGAACTCAAACGTATTAGCAAGAAAAGAACAAGTGTTCCCATCAAAGGGTGGGCAAGGGACTTGAAGAGAAACTTGTCTGAAGAAGACAGGCACATGGCCTACAGACATATGAAAAAATGCTCATCATCCTTAATCATCAGAGAAATGCAAATCAAAACTACGTTGAGATATCATCTAGTTCCAGTCAGATTAGCCCACATCAAAAAATCCCCAAACCAGAGACGTTGGTGTGGATGTGGAGAAAAGGGAGCACTTTCGCAGTGCTGGTGGGACTGCAAACTAATATGTTCCTTTTGGAAAGATGTTTGGAGAACACTTAGGGATCTAAAAATAGACCTGCCACTTGATCCTACAATTCCTCTACTAGGTATATATCCAGAAGATGAAAAATCACATTATAACAAAGACATCTGTACCAGAATGTTTATTGCAGCCCAATTCATAATTGCTAAGTCATGGAAGAAGCCCAAGTGCCCATCAACCCATGAATGGATTAATAAATTGTGATATATATACCATGAAATATTATGCAGTCTTAAAGAATGATGGAGACTTTACCTCTTTCATGTTTACATGGATGGAGCTGGAACATATTCTTCTTAGCAAAGTATTTCATGAATGGAAGAAAAAGTGTCCAATGTACTCAGCCCTACTAGGAAACCAAGTTATAGCTTTCATAAAGCTATAACCCAATTATAGACCAAGAATATGGGGAAAGGGGAGGGGGGGAGAATGGGTGAAAGGAGGGTAATTGGTGGGACCACACCCACGATGCATCTTACAAGGGTACATGTGAAATTTACTAAATGTAGAATATAAATGTCTTAACACAATAACTAAGAAAATGCCATGAAGGTTATGTTAACCAGTTTGATGAAAATATTTCAAATTTTATATAAAACCAGCACTTTGTATCCCATGATTGCATTAATGCACACAGCTATGATTTAATTAAAAAAATATACATTCACAGCAGTTTGGAAGAAGTTGATTGTAACCCTCACAAATGACTTTGAGGGGCTCAACACTTCATTGGAGGAAGTTGTTGCAGACGTGGTAGAAATAGCAAGAGAACCAGAGTTAGAAGTGGAGCTT
This sequence comes from Arctocebus calabarensis, assembly GCA_963573935.1. Classification (NCBI taxonomy): domain Eukaryota; kingdom Metazoa; phylum Chordata; class Mammalia; order Primates; family Lorisidae; genus Arctocebus; species Arctocebus calabarensis. The sequence goes on from CAUYON010055619.1 coordinate 3,943, forward strand.
CAAGGTATTACCAAATTGCTGTAATCCCATGATCAAATTTGAATGGAAGAGGAGTTACTTCTTAAGGAGGAACAAAGAAAGTTTCTAGAGATGCAATCTATTCCTGGTGAAGATGCTGTCAACATTTTTGAAAGATAATCAAGGATGTAGAGTATTTCGTACACTGTGTTAATAAAGCAGTGATGGTGTTTTAGAGCATTGGCTCCAACTTTGAAAGAAGTCTACTGTGAGTAAAATGCTATCAAATAGTATTGCATGCTAAAGAGAAATATTTTGTGAAAAGGAGAATTCATCTTGAAGCAAACTTATTTTAAGAAATTGTCACAGCCATACCAACCTTCATCAACCACCATCTGATCTGCCAGCAGCCATCAACATGGAGGCAAGATCTTCCACCAGCTAAAAGATTATAACTCTCAGATGATCATTAGTATTTTTTAGTAATAAAATATTTAAAAATTAAGTTGTGTGCATTTTTTTTAAGAAATAATGCTATTACACATTTAATAGATGACAGCATAGAGTAATATAACTTCATATACACTGGGTAACCAAAAAATGTGTGTGACTTCACTTCATTGCATCATTTCTTGTGGTGGTCTGGAACCAAACTCAAACTATGTCTCAGGTGTGACTGTACATATTCTGGAATCACATCAACTCTAGTCTATGGAAAAAGGGGGGAAAAAGACCTATATATTATTTGTGGTTATTATCCACAATAGATACATCACAGTAATTTTTTTAAAGCTATGAAATGGTTTCTCCTAATGGATTTCATGGTTTTCTTGGGCCATTACACATGATCTGCCAGACACAATGCCTGCCCTGGCTGGGTACTTACAGGAGGAATTTTATGTTATTATACAAAAGTCTTGCATATAATCAGTACTCAACAAATATTTACGTGAGAAGCATCAGAAAAAAAGGAGGGAGCAGCACAAGGAAGGGGCAATCAGAGGGGGCATTGGAGGGAAAGAAAAGGAAGGGAGGGAAGGATAGAAGGAAGGAAATAGAAAGGGTGGTGGAGGGAGGAAACCACTCTGTGTTTTCCCTCAGCCAGCTGGTTTATGAATGAATACGTAGAAAACATAATGATGTGATGAAAGGACATACAAAGGGCTGCTTATTTGGTTCTAAATTCTCCATTATTGGATCCTTACGTGAATCTGCCACAGACTTTTCCCTTTTAAATATGGTAAGGCAAAAGTTAATTGACCAGGTTCATATATTTTGTCTTAATGTTGCCTAGAAAAGAGCAAATCTCTTGGAAACACATGCAGGAGAGGAAACGTGTGACAGGGAAGAGACTTGTGTGCTCTACACCAAAGTGTGGCCTGGTGCTTTCAAACAGTCATGGAGCTGCTAGAGTCCTAGGTCCATAATGGAAGGACTGAGACGAATGTTTCTTACTCCCTGATTTTGCACTGTATATGTGACTAAGAAAAAAAATAACCTTTGATTCTCAACATTCAGGAAAGATCAGAAAAGAACACTGAGCTAAGAGCCAGAAGAAGGTGTGTGTTTAGATTTGGGGTCTGTCCCAAAGCAGATTGGGGTTAGCTTTTGTCTGGAGTAGGCTAAATGTCTCCTTTCCTCCAACTAATCCTCTGAGCCCAAGGATGCTGTCTCACCAGCAGATGCAGAGGAAGGCTGGACTCTGATGGGGCCCTGTGCAGAGTGCAATGACGCCCTCCACTGCCCACCATGTTATCTTGACAAGGGTGGAACCAAAGATGAAAGGAAGGCAGGGCTGCAGTCCTGGAGAAGAAGAGATTTCACTCCCTGAGAATACGATCTCTGGACCTCTCTGCCTCTCAGCTCCTCATCCGTCCTCCCCCTCTGACCTCCTCACTTCTCAGAATCATTTCTAGCCTAGGCTTGCTTGCTCTTCGTTTGATCCTGCCCAGCAGTGTTCACAGATGTTCATGGCATCTCTCCACTATATGGGCCTCATGGCATTGCCACTGGAGGGTCAGCATAGGTCTCTGGTCATGTAGCTCAAAAAGTTTACATGTTTGAACTGAGTTGAGGAAGCACAGGTAGCACAGAGTAGTGGTTAAAATTACAGCTCTGGAGCCAGCTGGCCTCAGTTTGATTTTCAACTTTGCCACTTACTAGCTGTGTGACTTTGAATGAGTTATTAACCTCTTAGTTTCCTCAACTTCCAAAATTAGGAAATAATCTCTCTCTCATAGAGTTGTTGAAAGGGTTAAATGAATTGGTACATGTAAAGCATTAGAATAAAGTCCAATATATCATAAGTACTCTGTAAGGGTTTGCTTTTTTATTACCAGTAGTTTCTGGAAATCAGGTGCCACATATTATACTTTTGCTAATCTCTGTGGGCTCACCCCTGTACAGAATGCATTACAATACACCATAACAGTTTTAACAAATAATTAATTCCCAGCTTCTTCATAGACTCTGATATCTGATGGTTACAGTTGTTCTGAGCAAGGTGGGCAAAGCTTGCAGCATTGCATGGATTCAAGCAATTTGAACCAAACCAATCAAAGCCAGTGCAGGAGTCAGGTTGCCTGAGGTCAAATGCTGGTTCTACTGTTGTTCAGTTGTGATACCCTAGGCAAATTACTGAAGAATCCTGAACTGAAATTTTCTAATTTCTAATGGGCATACTTTTGCTATGAAGGTTAAATGTGGAAAAGTACTTAGCACCAGGCCTGGCACATGTTCTGAACTTAATGTTAGTTATTCCCCACTGTGCCTCAGTAAGGGTATGGAGTCCATGTCTGGAGTTAGTGCTAAAGATCGGTTTGCAGAAATTCTATCTTTGGAAATAGAGTTGAGAACATGGGGCCACTGGTTTGTTTTGTTCTGACCTTATTCTGGCTAACACCTCCCCCTCTGCCTATGCTTTCCAAGAAATCTCTGAGTAACTGCTGAGTTCAGAGCCATTCTTACATGCAAGGCAGTCAAGGATGGTCACAGAATTCCTAGGTGTCCAAGCTGGGCAGCGTCTCTGCAACCACACATCCATCCCCACATCACAGTGCAAGAAACCGAATCCAAAAAAGGGAAGCAACTGGTCTGACCAAATTGCTCAGCTAAGTTCTGCTTACCAGAAGAAGTAAGCTACTCTATCTGTTGATCTTTATTAAACACCATGGCATTTCTGAATGAGGTCACAGGGCCTTTTCAAGTATTTACCAAGATAACATACAGAACGGTATATATAAACCATTAAAAGATCTACCATGGCAGGTGGAGAGAAGAGAGAAGTGATCTAAATGTGTGAAATGTGTGACCTTCTTTAATTCACAAAAATATGTGGTAATTTATCTCAGCTGCTTAGAGTATATTCATGCTTTCTTGCAATTCGTTCCTTTGTTCTGGCTAAGCCAAGGTCCTATTCTGAATGGTTAAGAATAAATATTCCGGAATCCTGGAGGCCAGCGTGTGCTAGCTGTGAGGCCTCGTGAATGTAACTATCTGTGACTCAGTTTTCTCAATGTATAAAATGAGAAGGAAAGAAGTACCTGCCTGATAGTGTGGACAAAGGGATTTAATAAAGTAAGACATTAGGAAACACAGCAGAATCTGCTACATATTAAGCGTTTAATATATGTCAGTTGTTATGGATGAATAAAATTGCCACATAACTGTATTTCAAATGATGAAGATGCTTATTACTTCTGATTCCCGTCTAGTAAGAGATGGCTTCTGTCTGGAATGTCTTCTCTTCTTCTCCATGACAGCATAGGTGGGAGGCACATATGCCACCCAGCTCTGGAGGCTGAAAGGCAGTAAATGCTTTTGCTCATACTCTCATTCAAGACACTGAGTGTCAAGAGCACCCTAAGTACAAAGAGGAGAGTATTCTGGGGCCTTGGCAGTAGTGAGGGGTCTACTGGTCACTGCATGGAGTTTCCCTGCTGCCCACCCCCTGCTCAGGTCTGCAGCCCAAGCCTTGCCCTGCCTATCTTCCCATGAATACCTCTTGTTCCCCCGACACTGAACTTCTCAAGGCTCCCCTCCCCCACTCACCTTGGACCAATGCTGTGTCTTTGCATCTCTGCCAGGAACATTCTTACTACTCCCCGGCCTTCTCAGCAACACCTCACTTGACCTTCCCTTGACAATGTGCAAACTCCGATGCTAGGTCTCCCTAAATCCTGAATGCTCCTGGGTTCATCTAGCATTTTGTGTTAAGCCATCACATTACCATAATATGTTTTTCTCTTCCCTGCCAGGAGTGGCTTCCTTCTTGGGCAGAGACCCATCTTACTCATATTTGTCCCCTCAGCTCCTAACACTTGACCTGGTCACATCTGACTACCGTCCTTGCCTTTGTAACCCCAGAGCTCTTTCCCTTCTGCCTTTAGAGTCAGGAGCTCAATTAGGTTTCCAAATGTAAATTCCGTCTTTGAATTAATAACTGTAGAAAAATATATATGTGAAAGTGGATATATTTTTCAATCTTGGATGCCTGTAATTTTTCCATATTTTCCAATTTTGGAGCCCCTTGCCTCCCCTGGGATCACATCTTTCTCCTGGAAATAGACAGGAGAGTGAAGATATGAATATTTTTTATCTGACATTATTTTGGAGCATTGCTTTCCTGTTTGCTGCGGTTTCCTTTTCATGGTCCATTAGCAGCTTCCAAAGGCAATATCCTTTCACTGTCACACTATGCCATGGGGTGCCATTTCAACAACTTCAGACGAGGGCATTAAGTGCAATTCTGGATGAGAGTCAGCACATAACCAAATAAAAATAATAAAGGGAAAGCTTGTAGGAGCCATTTGGAACGCTGTCCCACGCTGAATTCATTTGCAGCCTTGCAGAAACCTACCCATCACCAGTGATCAGCCTCCAGCCCAACCGTACCTTATTTAATTGTAAAGTATTTCATACCCTCAGAAACAGCCATGCTCATTTGCTTTTCCTTTTTTGGAGATCGTCTTGGTGGAATGCTGAGATTCTAATCAGTGGGGGAAGAAGAAAATGCAGGTTTTGATTTCAGCTATCAAAAAAAAAGGTGCACTTCTTACGTCTTCTCTCCTCTCTTTAAAGTAAGCATCTAGGAAGTCTTTTCAGAAATTCTTTTTTTTTTTTTTCAGAAATTCTTTTAAAACAGGTGCTTAGCACAGCACAGAAGGTGGTAGAAAGGCTGAGTGAATTAAGTTCAGTCACTTATCCCTCATAGACGACCACTACCCTCCCCTGGACTCCACATAGAAGGCAGTTTCAGAAATAAACTGGGGAAAACTACGCATGGGAATTTGTCCCCAGAGCAGTGTCCATGTTGGGCAATTCCGTTGAGGACAAGCTTTCCTTTGGTGCAGTGAGTCCCCAAAGCCTGAATTCTAGGAAAGCCTTAGGTCTAGCCAATTTAGGAAAGTTTAGCTTACATCATTGTGTCCCTAGTTTGCCACCTTGGGAAGCAGGATTGTTGAAAATATTGATTCCCAGAGACCGTTTACCTGGATATTCTGACGTAGTTGATCTGGACCGAATAATCACAGTCCATATTCTAAGAAGTGGTCTGAATGTGCCTCATGATCAGGCCCAAGTTTATTTACCTATTCTCTTAATAATCTTCTATTGATAACTAATTTTGTGCAAGTTGGTGTCCCAGAGGTTATGAGGACAGAGTAGAAATAGACATGGATCCTACCTTCCAAGAGTCTGCAATTGAGAAGTCGGTGGAGCTTCCAGAAGGCTGCCGCTCTCCTCTTGTCTTAGGTTTTTCTACCACGAAGTGATGCGGCTGGACCAATATCACTGGTGCATTCAGTAATCAGCTAGTCAAGGAGTCCCTGCCAAGTGTTTGTGTAAGATACTATTCTGTGTATCAGAGCTGCTCCTTCAGTTCAGCCCGTGTAGGGATGAGTATGAAGAACACAGCCCTGAGCCTGCATAACAAAACGATGCGACTACAAAAATCACAATGTTTATCATCTGCTTATTATGTGCCAGCACTATGCTACACCATTTTTCTCTAGGCCCCTTGAAATTAAGGATCATTTTGCTTATGTTTTTCATTGTTGTCACCCCAGCTGCCATGTCAGGGCCTGGCACACAGTAACTACTCAATAAATATTTGCTAAATAAATGAGTGAATACTTTATCAATTTCTCTAATCTTCAAGATAGCTAACTGAGCTAAACACTGAGTATTTCAAATATTCTGCAACTTTGGAAGGACAACCAGAAAATCTATATTTTTATCACGTTCTTTGAGAGATTCTTAAGATTGACCAGATTTGGGAAGCAGGAAATTTGGACCAAGTTCCCTGGTGGGTGATTGACTCCGCTGGGCAACATTCTCTTTCAATGTGTGTTCAGCTCATAAGTGAACTTTCTGAAGACAAGAAATTCACCACCTCTTATGGTAGGTAGCTCAGACTGCAGCCCCTACCAAAGTCTAGTTACTTTAACTGTGAAAATGTTCATCCTCATGATACAGTGAATAACATTTTTTCTTCACTTCTACCCACTGTTCTTATCTTTTCTCCAAGAAAAAGACCAGGTCCACTGAAGTCAGCTCTCCATCATTGTGCATCGTGAAGAGTTAGGATCATGCTAGTTCCCATATGGTCATATAGTAGGTCAGAGGCAAGGGAAATAAGACATCCACGGCCTGATCTCAGATGAGCGGCCTAGACTCTTGGGACTCATGAGAAATAACACTGTGCCAGAGCTTTGGTAGACCGTGGACTCAAATCTGGTAAACTTATTTGAAACCTGACTCTACCACTCTAGTCACATGACTTGTGTGAGTTATGTAGGTTCTCTGGACTTCCGTCTTCTGAAGGTGTGAAGTGGGAATAATCAAAATAGCATTATGAACATAAAATACAGCTGACAATAAAAAAACCTAAAACCATTTATAACAGTAAATTAATAAAAACATAAAAATCACAGCTAATATTTGTTATGTGCTTATTATGTGACAGCTATTGTGCTCCTTTAAGTTAAGGGACTGTTTTGTTTGTTTTATTCATCATTGCATCCCCAGAACCTAGGATAGCGTGTGACACATAATAACTGCTTGATAAATACTTACTGAATAAATGAGCAAACCCATTATTAGTTTATCTGATCTTCAGAATAGCTCCCCGGGCTGAATGCTTCTGGTAACCCCATTTCACACATGAGAAAACTGAAACCTACTCTGGAAAAGTTCGTTGTTCAACCAGTACAAGATGGCTCAGGGGGTTAAATCCAGACACATTCCCATGCTCCCTCCCAACTGGTTATTTCTTCTATGTCGCCACTTACTGCTAACAGCAATAAATCTAACTTTAGATTTGCATCTTTACACATCATGACATCTGTTGCTGAAGATGGGGGGCATTAATTTGGCTGTGACATGAAATCCCAACGCTATTAAGACTTTGTCCTGTGGAGTGATGTGCATACTGAGCAGCTGGGAGCCCCCAGAATAGGGCAGTGTTCTTTCTGTCCAGCTTCTAGTGGCTTCACTGACTGCTTTGCGAGAGCCCATGCGTTACCCAGGGCCTCTGATTGTCTTTCCTTCCCATTGAGTAGTCGTTGGGAAAAGCAAGAACTCTAAAACTGCTGGACTGAAAATGAAATATGCAATGGCTTCGGGCTGTGTTTTCCCTTTGATAGGAAGCACTACCACGATAATTGTTTCTACAAAAAGAAACTACAACTCTGGCAAAAGAAAAAAAAATCAAACCCTCTGTTTGCTCGAACCCCATCATAAACCATTGATGGTAATTATAGAAGCTGATTGTGAGATAGTTTAGTTTAACTTAATGAGCATTTTTTTAAGCTGCAGCACAATAAAAATAGTAAGGAACGAGTCAGGTTCTAGAGATGGAACATTTAGCTTTGGTGAAATGTCAAAGATCTGCACACACTGCCAAAGGTATGGGGATGTCACTCTGCTGTCAGCCCTGTTATTTAAATCCTGTTCCTTATATTTTAAATTCTTTTTCCTGAGTATATAAAGACTGGATCATATCCTATAGATCTCTAAATAGTTATTAGAAAAACTGGGCTCCCAAAACCAATTTAAAATATGGCCCCAGTGTTTAGAAGAGATGGCTTGTGCAAAAACAACTAGCTGCGTCCCATTACAATTTAAGTATAATCTGTTCTTGGAGGGGACTCGTTTTATTTGATTTAAAAAACCCCATTAAACCTTTACTTCTTGGCTCGGCGCCTGTGGCTCAACGGGCTAAGGCGCCAGCCATATACACCTGAGCTGGCGGGTTCGAAACCAGCCTGGGCCCGACAAAGAACAATGGTGGCTGCAACCAAAAAATGGC
>CAUYON010055620.1:0-13501 GCA_963573935.1 Arctocebus calabarensis
GGAGAGATAACAAAGAAATTAACATGGGAGAGTAAGAAGAAATGTTCAGTGGAGAATAGGAGGTAATAAAAATAGCCTAAGAAAAGAAAATAAGATAAAGAATTATTTATTGATGGCGCCTCCAAGAAAAGGATATTAAAAAAAATCTCAAAAATATTTTTCTTATATGTATATAGAAATAAAGGTCCTTATGTATGCTGCAGTTGTCAACTTAAGTGGAATTAATTTATAATGCAATATACTTTGTGAACACCAGATGGCGCTGTGAGTGGTTCTCAGGCTTATATGTGTTTCACTGATTATAATGATTCTATGGAAACCACACTATCTTGCCAGTCGCTATTTTTGGAGTTTCTCCCTGGTTTGCGTTGGAAGAGGAGATTTATTTTGGGTGCTCAGCTCCAGACCCCACTCACATCTGGCCCCCAAATCTCGACCTCCAACCTTGGTGCGTGGGTCATGCGAAATTCTCTGCTCTGCCCTCCCACTCTCTCGCAGTCCAGCAACAATGATCAGCTGTGAGAGGGGAGCCTTCAGCAGGGCTGCAGGAGTGGGGCTTGTGGCGACTGCGGGGTGGGGTGGGCTCGCGGTGGCTGTGGATCTTGGGGGCCATGGCAGCGGTGACAGGGGCGGTGGTGCCACTACTCGCGGCATGGCAGCACCGTGACTCACGGCAGCAGTGGCGTCAGCAGCTGCACCACGACTCGCAGCAGCAGCGGTGGCAGTTGCTATGGTCGCAGCTCACAAAGGCCGCGGGGGCTGGAGGGGAGGGGGCTCATGTGGGGCTGTTGCTGGGACCCTGAACTGCCAGTTATTCTCCAGCTGAAGTGCTCGGGGGCCCTCTTCGTCAACTTCCACAGCTCAAAGTGTCTTTTCTGCACCTCTCAGGCTTCACCAGGGTCCCTGCCTAGTATAGCGCCACCAGTCACCCACTCTCTCTCTCTCTCAATGATCTGGGGAAAAGGCACTTGCCATTTTGGACATTCCAATGTGTCTGTCCAGCAGAGTCCGGACCCTTCGGCTCACAGCAGGGCTGCCCGGATCTCCGTGGATCCTAGCAGCGCCCCTTTCTGATCGTCAAACTCTGAGATCCACGCTTCAGTGGAATTTTCTTTAATTAGGGCTTGTGGGTTGGGACTGGCTGTCCTCCCTGTGGGAGGGGCCAGCTGTCCCTCCGCTGAGCAGGGGGAAATGGTTTGCAACAGTTTCTGCAGTTAAGAACTATATTTCAAACATGCCAATCCTCCCAAACACTGTGCATCACCAGCTGCCCATCCACTCCAATAGTTCACATGGGGAAAAATCCAGAGCTCCCACCCTCTCACCTGCTGACCAGGGACAGATGGGCTATGGGACCATCTCCGCCACCATCTTCCATCTGCCTCCTAGAATAGCATTTTCACGCATATGAAATCTTAACACTTCAGAGGCAGAAGCAGGAGATCCAAAGTAAGTGGACACAGTGGGGGTCATCTGGACTCCCAGTTGCTCAGGAGGCTGAAGCAATAAGGTTTTTTGAGGACAGGAGTTTGAGATTGCCTTAACTATGATGATGTCATGGCACTCTACCCATAAAAAAGGAGTCAGATACTTTCTCAAGGAAAAAGAAATCCTTATGTAGGATGGAACAATGTGCCTTCCATGTCTTTTATGGTAAATTGTCTGTGAGCATGGACATAAGGTTGACTGTCTCTCATGTACTCTCAATATCTGGGTAGTTTTTATACTGTGAGTCTTTTGAGTACCTCAGGTTTTGGAAAACTTTGTTAAATACCTTCATTGCAACAAATAGTTCACCATATGAAAGTGTACAATTCTGTGTTTCTTAGTATAGTCACACAATTGCAAATTTAACATCACAATCTAATTGTAGGACTTTGTCTTTTCCAAAACTCAAAGAATTTCAATAACTACTAGCAATCACTTTCATCTTCTCCATCACACTCCAACACCAGCCCCCTAAGACTAGCAGAAAATTGGCTTTGTCTTGATGTTATTTTCTGAGTTCAGTCTTCCTCTTTGTGGTCTTTGGTAAGTGGCCTTCTTCCTTTATCATAATGATTTTAAGGTTCATTCTTATTGTCACATAAACATGCACTTCATTCTTTTGATTGTTGAAAAATATTCCATCCTGTGAATACAGCACTTTGTATGTATCCAATCATCTGTAAATCACCTTAGTACTCCTGAATATGTTCCCTTCGAATCTACGATTTGTAAAAGATTTTATCAACAAGATATGCTGCCTCTGTTAAAAGCCTTTTCTGTGTCTCTTGAGGTGATGGTATGCTTTTGCTTACTGATTCTATTAAGGTAGTATGTTCTACTACTTGATTTTTCCCATGTTGAGCTAGCCTGGTAATTGTAGTAATAAATCTCATTTAAGATAAATGTAGAAAATATTTTGTATGCTACCAATCTTCTGCACCTATACAGTATATCTATTCTGTATTGAATGCTGTTTATCCCTTTTTGCCCATGAAAAATACATTGGTACTGTCATAGCCCAAGGAAATGCAATATGCTAAGCTTAAGTGATACTTCTGAGTTTATGCTTCTCAGCATCTGAGAGTACAGGTCCATGCAACCACTGCTGGTGAAGTTTTGTACTTATTTCATGGGCAAGTGGGGTATTACTATGTTGTTAATTCTGGTCACAAACCACCTTAGTTTCCAGTTATCTGTCTGCCTCAGCCTCTGAAATTGCAGCAATTATAGGTGTGAGCTATCATGCTCATCCATGTTTATGTTAGGTGAAGTTTAAACTATTTTCTTCATGAATAAAAGCCCATAGATTAAAAAAATAACAACTCTATTCAGATATAATTTACACACTACACAATTCTCCTTTTTCCAGTATAGGGTTCAATATTATACATTCAGGGATCACTTGTATACTTTTTTTGTTTCTTACCAGAGAAGTTTCCCTTAAAGTGTAGAGGAGAGAGATAGAGAAAAGAAAAGAATGAAGGAAAGAAAGGAATGGAGAGAGCACACGAATGAGAAAGAGAGAATTGGAGGAAGGAAGGATAAAGTGAGGGAGGGGTGAAGGAAGGGAGGGAAGGAGGGATTTCAAGAAAGAAACAATGACCAAACTTGGTGGCTCACACCTATAAAGTAGCACTTTAGCATGCTAAGATGAGTGGAGTTCTTGTACGAGGAGGTACTGAGAATGGACTGAGCAAATTTCAGACTCTATCTCTACCAAAAAGTGAAAAATTATCTATGCATTTCAACAGGCACCTGTAGTCCTAGCCACATGGGTGTTACAGTCAGGAGGATTGCCTGAATCCTAGAGTTTGAGGTTTCTATGGTCTAGGCTGAGGCCACGACAAACTAGCCTAGTCCACATACAGAAAACCTATCTCAAAAATTTCCTAATACTCACCCATGAACATACAAACCAACAAACCAACCAACATTTTCATCATCTAAAAAGACCAGAATTACTTTGATGGTTCAAGCAAAGTAGACATACTTAAGGCCTGTGAAGCTATGACCAAATTGTGGTTGTAGTCATGCATAGTTAATTTATAAGCTTCTCTCAAATGGATGTTGTGGGCTAAGTGTTGTGGGAAACAGGTTGTGAATTAGTGTTCAAAGGGCTGTGCCTATAGGTCAGTGGGTAGGGCATTGGGCCCATATGATAAATGTGGTGAGTTTGAACCCGGCACTGGCCTAGCTGCAACAAAATATAACCAGATGTTGTGACAGGTGCCAGTAGTTCCAGCTACTTTGTAGGTTGAGGCAAAAGAATCTCCTATACCCAGTAGTTGGAGGCTGATGTGAGCAGTTTTATGCTATGGCACTCTACCCAGGAAGACAAATTTAAATTCTTTCTCATAGAAAAAAAGTAAAACAAATACCATCCTACACATGTGACTCCATGCATTTTTGTCAGCTGTGATGTAGCTTGAGTCACACTCTCATACAAAATCTCTAATGTTGTATGAACCTCGTGCCAGGATTCTCAACCATTAATAGAATCAATATGGCACAAATGGAAGATCACTTCTCTGACTGTGGATGGAGGCCTAAGAACTGTCCTGGTTCAAATAGTTTAGGGACACCATTTGATGTAAGCAGAAAAGGCCACTTAGTATATTTGACCAGAAACCTGGATTACAGGATGTTACAGGATGAAGTCACTGCATGGTCATTGTGGATAACATCACAATGGGTGTTGCCCTGGGTAACGATCTTTAAGCTTAAACTTATTCCTGGTAAGCATGTGTTGTGGATGTCTTCCTTTGTATTTGGATTCAAACTGTTACAAATGTTTGTGGTTCTATTTTGCATAGTAAATTCCTGCTTCTTAAAGTTTGTTTGTATCTGTGGCAAAAGGAATTGCAAATACCCATCTTCTGCTTTAAGTCATAGATTTGTAAGCAAGTGGAAGAGTGTGGTTCATACCTACTGCTGCCCTGGGATGTTGTTATAGACCATAACCCCAGCCCAAAAATTGGACAGTGATTTCACAGACCTGACAGGTATGTCACACAATTCTCACTTGTACTTTTCCTGATGTTTTACTACTTTCTCTATAATAGGCTTATTTGGGATGGTTGGTGTCTCACTGAAGGTCCTCTCTCAAAATTTGGTTAGGCAGTGTGTCCAGTAGTGTACTTGATAACTGTAGTTATTTATAGGGATCATGGGAAATATCAGCCTATCTGGAAAGTTCCAACATTCCTAATGTCTGTTCCAGGTGTGTCCACACTTTTGGCTTCTTGGCCACATAGGAAGTAGAAGAGTTTTCTTGGGCCACATGTTGAATACACAATCACTAATGAAACTTGATTAGCAAAAAAGAGATCCTTGCATACTTGTGGTGGTATCTGCCACCACGGATATTCAAAACAGTCCTGATGTAATCCCTATTTGTCATTGGGGCATGAGCTTTGGACATGCCTCAAAGGTCCTGATGAGGCCATTTATTAAGTAGAGTTCAATGATTTTTCCACATATGACTACAATATTTGGATATTCTTGGAGGCCAAGATGTGCTAATCCCCTGAGCTCTCATGTTTGAGGCAAGGCTGAGCAATAGCAATACACCATCAGTCCCAATTTTTACCCTATTTCTATTGAAATATAGAAGGTAGTCAAGTTTCGTGTCTTTTGCTTTTAGTATCAGCTACTCCAGAGAATATGTTCCAGCTCCATCCATGTAAACATTAAAGAGATATACTCTCCATCTTTTTTAAGATGCATAATATTCCATGGTGCACATATGCCACAATTCATTAATACGTTGATGTGTCGATGGGCATTTGGATTTCTTCCAGGACTTAGCAATTATAAATTGAACTGCAATAAACATTCTGGTGCAAGTATATTTGTTATAATGTGATTTTTGGTCCTCTCTATATATACTGAATAGAGGAATTGAAAGTTTGAATGGCAGGTCTATATTTACATCCCTAGGTGATCTCCAAACATCTTTCCAAAAGGAAAGTGTTAGTTTACATTCCCACCAACAGTGCAGAAGTTTTCCCTTTTTTACACATCCATGCCAACATCTATGGTTTTGGGATTTTGTGATGTGGACTAACTTTGCTGCAGTTAGATGATATGTCATAGAGGTTTTGATTAGCATTTCTCTGCTGATAAAGGATGAAGAGATTTTTTCCATGTGTATGTAGTCCTTGAACCTGTCTTCTTGAGAGAATTTTCTCTTCAATTCCATTTCCCACACGGAGATAGCATCACTAGTTCTTTCTTTGCTAATACATTTGTGTTCTCTGTGGATTCTGGTTATTAAACATTTTTCAGAGACATAAACTGCAAACATATTCTCCCATTCTGAGGGTTATCTGCTTGTTTTACTTACTGTGTTCTTGACTGTGCAGAAGTTTTTTTTTTTTTTTTTTATCAGATTCCAGTAATGTATTTTTGGTTTTGCTTCAATTGCCCAGGGATTCCTTCTCATACTGGCCCGGGCTGATTTCTTCAAGTGTTGTCCCTGCACTTTCTTCTACCATTTTTATAGTTTCATGACTTAAGTTCAAATCTTTAATCCAGTGAGAGTCTGTGTTAATTAACAGTGAAAGTGTGGGTCCACTTTCAGTCTTCTACAAGTAGCCAGCCTGTTCACACAGCACCATTTGTTAAATAAGAAATCTTTTTCCCATTGAATGTTTTTAATTGGCTTATTGAACATCAAATTATGATAAATATCTGGGTTCATCTCTTGGTTATCTATTCTATTCCGTACATTTACCTCTCTGTTTTTGTGTCAGTACCATGCTATTTTGATCACTATAGATTTATAGTAAAGTCAGAGATCTGGTAGCATGATAACTCCTGATTTGTTTTTATTTCTGAGTAATGTCTTGGATATTCGAGGTATTTCCTGATTCCATATAAAACAAAGTATTATTTTTTGAGGTATTTAGAGTAGGACTGTGGTGCTGTAAAAATGATTGCATTAAAATTTATATTGCTTTGGGTAGTATGGACATTTTAACAATGTTGGTTCTTCCCAGCCATGATCATGGTATTTTTTTTTTCATTTTGAACGTCTTCAGCTGTTTCCTTGTTAGAGTTTCATCATTTTCTTTATAGAGATCTTTCACGTCCTTTGTTAAGTAAACTCCCAAATATTTCACGCCCTTTGGCACTACTGTAAAAGGAATAGGGTCCTTAACTGGTTTTTCAGCTTGACTATTGTTGGTATATATAGATACTACAGATTTGTGATCATTGATTTTGTAACGTTGGTATATATAGATACTACAGGCTTGTGATCATTGATTTTATAATGTTGGTATATATAGATTCTACAGATTTGTGACCATTCATTTTGTAATCAATCAATGCTGCTCTATTCCTTGATCACTTCTTAGAGTTTTGTAGTTGAATCCCTGGAGTTTTCCAGATATACAATCCTATCTTCTGTGAAGAGTACAAGTTTGATCTCCTCTGACCCTATATGGATACCATTGGTCACCTTTTCTTGCCTGATTGAGATGGCTAAGACTTCTGTTGCAATGTTAAAAAGCATTAGAGACAAAGGGAAACCCTTCCTTGTTCCTGATCTGAGTGGAGGTGATTTCAATGCAACTCCATTCAATCCAATATTGGCAGTGGGTTTGCTGTAGAAGACCTCTAACAAAAGCCCATTCTGCACCTATTTTATTTTTCTTTTCATTTTCTTTTCTGCAGTTTTTGGGCAGGGCCAGGTTTGAACCTGCCACCTCTGGTACATGGGACCAGCACCCTATACCTTTGAGCCACAGGAGCAGCCCTGTACCTATTCTTTTCTCTCTTTTTTTTTTTATTTTTACATATACATGTGTTTATTATGTTTCCATTTTTTTGCCTTTACAGAATTTAAAAGGCTTAAAATTTAATAACAATAACAATGTTGAAGATAAAGACTAGAATCAAAAACCACATAAAGAATGAATGAAGCTCTTCAAAGAAGAGCTTATTACTATACTGCAGAAACTATTTCAAAAAATTGAGGAGGAAGGAATCTTCCCCAATACATTCTATTAAGCAACATCACCCTGATACCAAAACCAGGTAAAGACCCGAATAAAAAGGACAAGTGCAGACCAATTTCACCAATGAATATTGATGCAAAAATTCTCAACAAAATCTTCACCAATAGATTATAGCTTATCATCAAAAAATTTATATATCATGATCAAGTAGGTTTCATCCCAGGGATGCAGGGTTGGTTTAATATTTAAAAGTCTATAAACGTTATTCACTGTATCAATAGAAGCAAAATCAAGAACTGTACGATCCTCTCAATAGATGCAGAAAAAGCATTCAATAAAATTCAGCATCCTTTAAGAAAATGCCATGAAGGCTATCACTAACAGTATGATCAAAATATTTCTGATTGTATATGAAGTAAGCACATTGTGCCCCATGATTGCACCAATGTACACAATTATGATTTAATAAATTATCAAAAAAAAACAATATAAGCTGCAAAAAAAAAAAATCAGCATCCTTTTCTAATTAGAACACTGGGGACTATAGGTATAGGTGGCACATTTCTTAAACTGATTGAGGCTATCTATGACAAATCCACAGCTAATATTTTACTGAATGGAGTAAAACTAAAAGCTTTTCCTCTTAGAACTGGAACCAGACAAGGTTGTCCTCTGTCACCATTGCTATTCAATGTAGTGCTGGATGTTCTAGCCAATACAATTTAGACAAGACAAGAAAATAAAGGGCATCCAGATGGGTGCAGAGGTCAAACTCTCCCTTTTTGCTGATTATATGATCTTACACTTAGAGAACCCCAAAGACTCAACTACAAGACTCTTGGAAGTCATAAAAAAACACAGTAATGGAAGATGACGATTGAGACGGTAGCATAACCCATCTCTCGCAGAACAACAGGTGAGAGGGAAGGAGCTCTGGATCTTTCCCTGTGTGAATTATTGGAGTGGATGGACAGCTGGAGATTCACAGCGAATTGGTGGATTGTTGTGTTTGAGGTGTAGTTCAAAACCACAGATGCTGCTATAGACTTTTCCCCTACCCGGGGGAGAAGCAGCAGCCCGCCCCTCCCACAGGGAAGACAGCAGTTCCTCGCAAAACCTAATTGATGAAAATTTCATTGAAGAGTGGATTTCAGAACCTGGCGACCAGAAAGGGGTGCTGCTTGGAGCCATAGAGGACTGGGCAGCCCAGGTGAGAGTTGAGGGGAGAGGACCCTGCCAGGAAACAGACATTTTGAAATATCCAAAATGGCAAACAACTTTTCCCCAGATTATTGAGAGTAATTGATTCGACAGTGCCATCCCAGCTGGGGAATCGTGGTGAGGTCTGACTGTGCAATGTGCGCAGGGATCTGGGGTGTGGAGGAGACACTCTGAGCTGTGGAAATTGGTGATGAGGGTCCCCATGCACTACACCTGTGGAAGAAGCGGCAGTTCAGAGTGGCAGCATCAGCCCCAGGGGTGAGCCCCTCCCTCATAGCCACCGTGGTTGCTGCTGTGAACCCCCCTCCCACGGCAGATTGTAGTTGCCAGTTTGTGAGAGAATGGGAGGGCAGAGTGGAGAGATTTGTGATGCATGGACTCTGGTACCAAGTTTGGAGGTTGGATGGGAGTGCTGTCTGGAGCAAAACTCCCAGAATAGGGCACCTTTTTGAACACAGACTGGTGGAGAAACTCCAAAAATAGCGACTGGCCAGATCGAGTGTTTACCATACTAACAAAGTAATTGGTGAATCACATATAAGCCTGGGAACCACTCACAGCACCATCTGGTGTCCACAAAGCATATTGCATTATAAGTTTATTCCACTACAGTTGTCATCTACTGCATACATAAAGATGTGTATTTCTATATATATACAAGAATAATATTTTTGAGGTATATATATATGTAATATTATATAATATATATTATAATATATTATAATAATATATATAATATATACCTCTAATATATATTAGGTATATATATTATATAAAAGGATATATATATATCCTTTTCTTGGAGGAGCCATTGACAAATAATTTTTTATTTTATTTCTTTCCTTAGGTTTTTATTATCTTCCATTTTCAATTGTATTTTTCTTTTTCCTTTCTTCTGTTTTGTAATTCTTCCACGAACATTACTTTCTTTTTTCCCTTTCCCTTTCTTCTACTTCCCTTCTTACAACATCTAAGAGTGCTTACATCGTATTTTTTAAGAGGCTTTTTTCTCTTTTCACAAATATTTTACAAGTATCTGTTTTATTATAGATTTTTGTTTGTTTGTTTGATTGTTTTGTTCTTTGTTGTTATTGTTTGTTTTTTTTTGTCTGTTTGTTATGTTTTGTCTGTATGTCTATGTGTTTCTGACTGTGGGTGCATCTGTGGGCTTGTATGTCTGCTAGCTCTCTTACTTGTGTATTAGTCCATTGGTCTCAATATGATTGGTGTTGTGAATGTTTTCCTTGCCACCTTAAACCTTCAATCTACCCCCTCCCTGGTCTTGAAGTCTAGAAGTCCAACTCATCTAGAATCCAGATTGTCTGAATTTCTTAGCTAGAACTGGGCATTGCATAGATGGTGACTGTACTGCTTTGCTGTCCTTGTGAATCCAGAAATGGTACAGGAAGACATAGAGGGAAAGGGGGTGGTCCTGGCCCAAAGATAAGGAGTATCTCAGCAGCTGACAGATGCTAGCATTCCCACACTGTGGGTGGAGGCTCAGAAGCTGCTGAAGTGCATGAACCTAAGAGGAGGCTCCTTCTACACAATGTCAGCATTAGTAGAGTGATCCATCTGTGGTCTAACTTTGAACAATCATCTCCCCATCTCTGTGGCCTTCGAGAAGGAGCCATACCTCGCCCTATAGGGATTCCAGTACTGCTGAACAGTGACAACAAAGGTGCAGTGGGGTCAAGGGAGAAATTATTTTGCTGTCTGGATATCCTCAGGTTTGGACCAAATGCAGGTGGAACTTTCTTCAGCTGCCATTGAACATCTGAGGCAGACAGACACAAGCCTCCCCTGCTGGATGTTGGCACCTTGAGGAGGAGGCAATGACCTCATTTTGACTCCGGTAGGCACATTTGCCCATTTTAGGGGGGGGCAGAAAAGGGACACAAAGACTGTGTTAGCAAAGTCAGCCAGAGAGACTACCAGAGACTGAGGTGACCAAAATCCAGTGGTGAAAGACGACCAAGGTGAGGTAAGAGGCACCAATCCCCAGGATCTAAACCTCCTACTGGACAAGCATTTCTGATGCCTTGGAGCTCCCAAGGCACTCAAATCATACTCAAGCTGCCGATAGCCCCTAACATCTAGTTGCTTGAGCCCTCCTGAACTTTGCAGCCAGAGAGTGGAGGGCTGCCAGGGACAATTGGTCTGGAACTCTTGAACTATACAAATTATCCGAGGACAATCCAAGGAAAGTCCCAGGTTTTTCTGTAGTGGGAAAGTTTGATTGTCCTCTTCCAGATACTACTAGTGGGGGAAGGAAAGTCCTAGGTGCTTGTATTTCACTGAACCTGAGTCTGCACCCCAGGGTTACTGAAACACTAGTATTTGACCAAAATAAGCTGGATACAAGATAGAGCCACCTACCCACACTACACTAAGTAGGCCTCTACAGTCACAGACTGTAGTACTGTACAGGTACTTTGCAAAATTTTAAAGGAAAAGATGCAGTCACCAATCTCAGTTCTGAGGTGGAGGGCTGGTCAACCATAACAGTAGAAGATTCCAGTCCAATTTAACTGACCTGCTCATCTATCTAAAAACTGAAAAACAATCAATGGGTGGAATCAGCAGAAAAACTCTGGCAACATGAATAAACAGAAAGGTGCAGCTCCCCCAAAGAATGACAAACCATTCAATCCAGATGGTCCCATCCACAAACAGATAGAGGAGATGTCTGAAATTGAATTTAGAATCTGGATTGCAAACAAGATCAACAAAATGGAAACAAAGATGGTGGTAGAGATTGTAGGATAAATTCAGAAGATGGCTCAAGAATTCAACCAATTCAAAGACAAAATGACCAAAGATTTTGATACAGTGAGATAAGAAGTTGCAACCCTTGAAGATTTGAGAAATACAGTGGAAGCCCCCAGTAACAGAATAGAGCAAGCAGAAGAAAGGAGTTATGACATCAAAGACAGAGACTTCGAACGCTCTCAAATGCACAAATAGGTAGAGAAATGGAAGGCAAAAATGGATCACTCTCTCAGATAGCTCTGTGATAACTCAAAGAAAACCAATATTTGTCTTATACAGATACCTGAAAAAGACGAACTGGCTTCACGTGACACAGAGTCCCTTCTTCGTGAGATTATGAAAGATAATTTTCCAGACATACCTAGAGATTCTGAAATTCAGATAGCAGACAGTTTCAGAACCCCAGCACAACTCAAACCGAATAAGACATCCCCCAGGCACATCATAGTTAACTTCACTAAAGTTAACATGAAGAAGAAGATTCTAAAAGCAGCCAGATGCAAGAAATCCATTACATACAAGAGGAAGAATATTAGAATTACTGCAGATCTCTTTATTCAAACCTTTCAAGCTAGAAGGGAGTGGACTTTGACCATTAAACTCCTAAAAAGAGATAACTTCCAACCCAAGATCCTCTATCCAGCCGAACTGAGTTTCATTTATGATGGAGAAATTAAACACTTTAACGACATCCATATGATGAAGAAATTTGCCATAACTACAGCTCTCCTGGATGTCCTCAGACCTATCCTCCATAATGAGCAGTGCAAACCTCCACCATAAAAGTAAACTCAAGCAGAAACTTTTGACCACATACAAAACTCTACAATGGCAAAAGGACCCAAAATACCCACTGCACATCCCGGTAGCTTATCTTTACTTTCAATTAATGTGAATGGTATAAACTGTCCTCTAATGAGGCAAAGGTTGGCTGACTGGATACAAAAACTTAAACCAGATATCAGCTGCATACAAAAATCTCATCTCACCTTAAAAGATAAGTATAGACTCAAGGTGAAGAGATGGTCATCTATATTCCAGGAAAATGGAAAACATAAAAAAAGCAGGTGTTGCAATATTATTCACAGATACAATAGGCTTTAAACCAACCAAAGTGAGTAAAGATAAGGATGGACATTTTATATTTGTTAAAG
Organism: Arctocebus calabarensis; assembly: GCA_963573935.1. Taxonomy (NCBI): domain Eukaryota; kingdom Metazoa; phylum Chordata; class Mammalia; order Primates; family Lorisidae; genus Arctocebus; species Arctocebus calabarensis. The sequence continues at coordinate 12,599 of CAUYON010055620.1, forward strand.
GTAATACACAAAATGACAAGCTTTAAATTATTAATATTTATGCACCCAAATTATTAATATTTATGCACCCAACCAGAATGTGCCTCAATTTATAAGAGAAACTCTAATAAACATGAGCAACTTGATCTCCTCCACCACTGTAGTTGTCAGAGATTTTAACACTCCTCTAACAGTGTTGGACAGATCCTCCAAAAAGTAGCTAAAAAAAGAAATCATAGATTTAAACTTAACCATCCAACATTTGGACTTAACAGACATCTGCAGAACATATACCAACAAAACGGAATACACATTCTTCTCATCAGCCATGGATCATACTCCAAAATCGATCACATCTTAGGTCACAAGTCTAACCTCAGCAAATGTAAAAAAAAATAGAAATTATCTATTGCATCTTCTCAGAACATCATGGAATAAAGGGTGAACTCAACAACAACAAGAATCTGCATACTCAAACAAAAACATGGAAGCTTAACAACCTCATGCTGAAGGATACATGGGTCATTGACGAAATTAAGCAGGAAATTTCCAACTTTTTAGAAGAAAATGAAAATGAAGACACAGATTCTCAGAACCTATGGGATACTGCAAAGGCAGTCCTTAGAGGGAAATTTATAGCACTGCAAGCATTCCTCAAGAAAACAGAAAGAGAGGAAGTTAACAACTTAATGGGACATCTTAAACAACTAGAAAAGGAAGAACATTCCAATCCTAAATCCAGCAGAAGAAAAGAGATAACCAAAATTAGAGCAGAGTTAAATGAAATTGAAAATAAATGAATTATAGAACAGATCAATAAATCAAAAAGTTGGTTTTTTGAAAAGGTCAATAAAATAGATAAACACTTAGCTAACCTAACCTGGAAAAAAAGAGTAAAATCTCTAATCTCATCAATCAGAAATG
>CAUYON010055625.1:0-12593 GCA_963573935.1 Arctocebus calabarensis
ATCCCATTCTTCCACTTCTGCTCCTAAAGTGATAGGTTTATAAGCCATAACCCACAGTTCCCTCCACCATCATCACCAACATGGAAGAACTTATACCTGGGCAGAACCTGTTTCGTCCTTTTTCTAGTAAGAATAAGTGCTGTTCTCCTATGTACATGTGCCCCCACAATGACCACTGTTCCTTTTCTGAACTTCTAGAGACCTTTCTTTAATTTTGCCTAGAGATACAGAAGCCATGACTAGATCCTACACCATCCTCTGGGTAGCTTAGCATTGTATTTGTGGGCAGCTGAGCAGGGTTTCTAGGACCCATAAATTTGGTCCAAGTGTGTTCAGGGGCAAGGCTGAGACCCAGTGTTCACCTGATGCCTCCTCAACCAGTGACCCTGTTCTTTCCAGGCTCATAATTGGATTAGTGGATGGTGTGTCTGTGTGATTATGTTTGTGTTTGTCAGAAAAAGAGAGTTCTGTAGCAACTGATGTGAATATTATGTCGAAAATGTGGATGAAATTATCTCAGATTGTATATGAAGCCCACACCCTGTACTCCATGATTGAACTATTGTACACAGTTATGATTAAATAAAAAAAAAGGAAAACTTTGAACAACATACTCCAGCTCCTTTCATGGTGAAAACTCAGTCACAGTTTTCCATTCCTGGTTTCTGGATGGGCTCTGTGAGTTTGTTGTCATGGTCATTGGCTATTCTTTCTTTTCCCAGTCATTATATTTGAAAAATGTGAAGTGTCTGGCATCTCTGGCCATGGCTTGTGGGATTCTAATCTAGAAAGGCTGTCACTCTCCCTTATTTTTGTCATTATATTAATTATGTCAGGGGTTATGCAGAGGCAGGTTTGGTGGACTTGACTATTTTTTTTTTAAAACCAGCATAAGCCCTGGCATAGTCAAGATACCATCAAAAGGTCTATGCTTTATGGCTTCAGAGGTAGTTAGGGGCCTAGAGGGATCCTTCTAGACCCTGGAAGGATGTAAAGGGAAGCCCCAGTTTTTCTGAGACAACCTTTTGTTTGAAGACTTCTTCTTTGCTAAGGTTCTCCAACAGGCCAGTATCCTTCCCCCCCCCCCAAGCAGAGGCAATGTACCACTGCCATATTCCTCCTCTATTTTTCCTCTAATTACCTTTTATGTAGCCTTCCTTGCTGGTTTCTACTACAGAGAATGGTTTTGTTTATGTTTCTGTTTTCTTAGTAACTTTTTCTACAGTTTCATCTTTTTCTGTCACTTTTTTTTTTCTTTCACCACACATAGCACACATTCAGGTGAACAGACAGTCATGACTCTAAATAAACTCCTAAAGAATCTGGAGTGAAATTTGATTCTTTCTTTTTTCCTTTCTTCAGCTTTCTCTCTTACTCTCTTTTTATGTCTCCTCCTCTTCTTTTTTTACTCTTTCCTACACAAGGGCCTCAGTTGTAATACCAGAGCCCTGGGGTTTACCAGTTATGTCTGGGTATACTTAGTGAGCTAGAATTTGCCACTCCATTTCCTGCTGGTTTACCAGATGTGTCTGCTTCATGGGGGAGCATGTTATTCCTTCTTTTTTTTTACTTACATCATAGATGAGTACATCAATGTAATCGTGGGGTACAATGTACTTGTTTTCTCTATGATTTAAAATACTAACAACAAACTGGTTAACATAGATTTCACTGCATATTTTATAATAAATGTGTTCAAACATTTATAGTCAACAATTACTACATTTCACATGGAACCTCAGAAGATTTGCGCAAGATGTGGTACCAAAAATTACCCTCATTCCACCCATCTTCCCCTTTCCCCTTTCCTCTTGATGGTACATGAATCTTTTCACAATTTGCTCCTAAGGCCTCTGCTAAGACTTGCTACTTGCTACTAGTCAGCCATCTTCCTGGAATTCCTCCTAGAACTATTTTTTAAATCATTAAAAAAGAACTGCCACTTCATATTTCTTTAATTTGATTAGAATGACTCCTCTCATTCCTCTCATTGACTCCCATTTGCAGAATGGTCACCTTTTAGGATACCACTGTAGACCTGGAAAGTTTCATTTTAGTGCTTTGAGGATTCTCCATACATTCTTTTCTTACAGGCCATTTTAGTTTACAATTCCACCACCAGCGTAAAAGTTTTCCTTTCTCTCCACATGAATACCAGCATCTGCACATTCAGATTCAGGCTTTTGTGATGTGGACTACACTGATTGGGTTAGATGATGTCTCAGAGTGGTCATGAACTTGCCTTTCTCTGATGATTAGGGATGATGAGCATGTTTCAATGTGTTTGTTCACAAATTCTCTGTCATAATTCATAGAAATTTCAGTTCATATCTCTTGACAATTTATACATTGAATTGTTTGCTCTTTACTGGTTGATAAATTTGAACTCTCTGTAGATACTATTACCAGTGCTTTTTGAGATCATGGTATGTAAATATCTTCTTATTCTGAAGGTTCCTTTTGCATCAATTATTTTACCCTAATTTACGCAATAGATTTTTTTCCTAACACATATATATATACATAGATCATGACCTGAAACAAAGAACTTACCTAATCTTTGATAAACAAACGTGAGCATATGCTGGGGGACAGAGTCCCTATTCAATAAATGGTGCTGAGATAACTGAATATCCACATGTAAAAGATGGAAACTTGACTCTCATCTTTCTCCACTCACAAATATTGATTAAAGATGAAAAAAGGACTTAATCTAACATGAATTAATTAACATCTTCAAAAAAATTGTGGGGAAAACACTGGAAGCTATTGCACTGGGGAAAGACTTTATGAAGAAGACCCTTGAGGCAATGGCAACAACAAGAAAAATAAACAAATGGAACTTAATTAAACAAAAAAGCTTCCGTAAAGCTAAGATGACAATCAAACCAAACAACCAAACATATGATATGTACATTAGGAAAGGATATTTGCATATTGTGAATCAGACAAATGTTTTATAACTGGGATCTACAGATAATTCAAGTTAACCCAGGTGAAAGAAGTCAAAAATTTCATATATCAATGTTCAAGAGACAAGAGTAGGACTTTCTCTAAGAAAGACGGACAAATGGCTAATAAGCATATGAACAAATGTGCATCACCCCTAATTATTAAAGAACTGCAAATAAAACTACCCTGAGATATCATCTAACCATAGTGTTAATAGCCTACATCACAAAATCTCAAAACTGTTGATGCTGGTGTGGATATGGAGAGAGGAGAACACTGTTACATTGGTGATGGGACTGCAAACTAATACAACCCTTGTGAAAGATGATATGAAGAACCCACACAGAACTCAAGTTAAATTTCCCTTTGATCCTGCAATCCTATTATTGGGCATCTAAACAGAAGGAAAAAAATGATTTTTACCACAAGGACACTCACACTAAACTGCATCACAGCTCAATTTACAATCTCCAGAATGTACAAACAGCTTAAATGTCCACCAACCAATGGATTAATAAGCTGTGGTATATGTACACAATAGAATACAATTGTACCACTAAAAAAGGTTGTAGACTTCTTACCCTCTATATTATCCTGGATGGATATGGAATACATTATTCTTATTAAAGCCTCACAAGAATGGAGAAAAAAAAATCCTAAGTACTCAATTGTGATGTGACAACAATTAAAGTCTTAGTATATAGTTAGTGTGGGGAATGGGAAGAGCTGAGAAAGGGAAGGAGAAAAGAGAGGGGTAAAAAGGTGTGGTACACATTTTGGGGGTGGGACACAAATATAAGTGGGTCCTTATTATACAAAGTAATCAATTCAAGATGTAATCTGTACTCTCAATGAATCCCAAACAATAAATAACAAATAACAAAAACAAAAATAATTGACTCTCATTGGGTAAAATAAATTTAACCTTAAGACTTGAAAGAATAAAAATTCCAGAAGATAGAATGGGAAAGGTCACAACACGATTGGGCTGAAAAAAATGTTAATAAGAATACCCGATTGGCAACTGCACCATTATCAAATATAAATGAATGAGAAATGATAAACTAAAAATCTGCTGCATACATCTATACAGATTTTTAGTTTATCATTGAACACAAATGTCTTAACACTGTGATTAAGTAAATGAGGTGAAAACTATGTTAGTAGGATGTCAGCTCTACAATTTGTACAAATAGGCAACACATTGAATCCAAAAAGTAAAAAATGTATTCACGATTTATGTATTTATGACTTAATAAAAAGTCTGTTGCATAAATTAGGGAACAATACTTGAAGCAAAAAGAAGCTTCAGAATAAGGGAAGATATTTATATACCATGAATCTCACAAAGCACTGGTGACTAGAATGTACAGAGGGCTCAAATTAATCAAGAAGAAAAGAGCAAACAATCCTATGTATAAGTGGTAAGGAGATATGAGCTGAAATTTCTATGAATTAAGACAGAGAAATTGCCAACAAACACATGAAAACATGCTCATCATCCCTAATCATCAGAGAAAGGCAAGTTCATGACCAGTCTGAGATGTCATCTAACCCTGTCAGAGTAGCCCACATCACAAAATCCTGAATGTGCAGATGCTGGCATTCATGGGGAAAGAAAGGAAAACTTTTACACTGGTGGTTGAATTGTAAACTAATATGGCCTCTAGGAAAGAAACGTATGGAGAATCCTCAAAAAACTAAAAATACATTTTCCAGTTCTACAGCAGTGTCCTTGAAGATGACCATTCAGCAAGTGGGAGTCAATGAGACAGAAGAGAAGAAACATTCTAATCAAATTAAGGAAGTCTGGAGTGGCAGTTCTTTTTAATTATTTAAAAGTCTTTGTAGGAGGAATTCTAGGAAGATGGCTGACTAGTAGCAACTCTTGGCAGATGCCCCAGGAGAAAAACTGCAAAAATTACACTTAGTAGTCATATCTACTGACCACTTATACATAGGACTGTAGCGTCAAGAGAGGAGGAGAGGGGAGAAGATGGGTGGAAGGAGGGCAATTGGTGGGGCCACATCTACCATGTATCTTATAAGGGTACCTGTACAATGTAGTAAGTGTATAATATAAATATCTGAATACAGTAACTAAGAAATTGTGGTGAAATTGATGTTAACAGTTTGTTGTTAGTATTTCAAATTGTATAGAAAAAAAGTACATTATTCCCCAGCATTGCATTACTGTACACAGCTATGATTTAATTTAAAAAGAAAAAAAAGGAATAACATGCTAACCCACACAGAATGCACATCTGGTAGACAGCAGGAGTTGGAGTTGCCAGATCTCCAGCACTAAATGTAGCCAAAATATAGCTGTCGTATGAATGGTATAACCCAACTATAACACAAGAATATAGGGAAAGGCACAAAGGTAGGGAGGGGAGAGGGGAAGATGTTGCAGAGGGAGGGTAATTGGTGGAGCCACACCTACGGTGCATCTTAGAAGGGTACAGGCGAACCTTGCTAAATGCAGAATAAAAATGTCTTCATATAATAGTGGAGAAATTGCCAAGAAAGCTATTTCAGTTTGATGAAAATAGTTAAGATTGTATATGAAACCAGCACATTGTACCCCTTGATTACACTATTGTACATAGCTATGAATTAATGATAAAGATAATCAATAAAAATAAAAAAAAAACTGGTAAAACCCAGTGCACTGTGGAGACACAGGCTAATGTTGACAAATACTTCGCATGAATGTCATCACTCCCTGTCTGTGTTTTTGTGTATCTCTCGCATACAAGTGTCAGAAGATGGGGGCTAGAAACTTAGTGTTGACACGTAGTTAGCTCTGTTGTTAAAAATGTGGCTGAGATGTAGAAAGAAATAAAAGAAACAAGAGGAAGAAAAATAAAAAGAGAGGTAAAGAGAGAGTTTGAGAAAAAACTGAAGAAAGGAAAAATGAAAGAAACAAAGTTCATTCCATATCCTTTAGGAGTTTATTACAAGTCATGGTTGTCTGTTCACATGAATGTTTGCTATGTGTGGAGTAAGAAAATAATAAGTGACAGAAAAAGATAAAACTGAAGAATAAGTTATTAAGAAAACAGAAACATAAACAAAAACATTTCCCTGCAGGAGCAACAAGCAAGGAAGGTTACATAAAATGTGTGTAGAAAAAAACTATGGGGGAATATGTCAGTGGTACATTGCCTCTGCTTGGGGAAGAAGGATACTGGCCTATTGGAGAACCCTAACAAAGTGGCAGTCTTCAAAAAAAAGGTTATCTCAGAAAGGCTGGGGCTGCCTTTTAAATGCTTTCAGAGTCTAGAAGTGTCGCTCTAAGTCCCTAACTTCCACTGAAGCAATAAAGGATAGTCTTTTTGTCTGTATCTTGACTATGTCAATCTTTATGCAGAGGCAGGTTTGGTGGACCTCAGAAACAGTCTATTCCACTAAACCTGCCCCTGGATAATCCCGACATAGTCAAGATACAGACAAAAATAAGAGAGAATGACAGCCTTGTTAGAATAGAATCCCAGAAGTCATGCCTGGAGATGCCAAACACTTCACATTTTTAAATATGATGACTGGGAAAAGAAGGAGCAATGACATGACAACAGATTCACAGCGCCTGTCCAGAAGCCAGGGAGGGAAAGCCTATGACTGTAGCATAGGCAAAGTTTTTGCCATTGAAGAAGCTGGAGTATGCTATTCAAATGATTTAATAAATCATCTGCTAGAGAAATCTCTCTCTTTCTGAAAAACAAACATAATCACACAGACACACCATTGACTGATCCAAGTATGAGTTTGGAAAGAACAGGCTCACTGGTAGGGGAGGCATCATACTGAACATTGAGTCTCGGACTTCCCCCTGACCACACTTGGACCACAGTCCTGGGTCCTAGAACCCTGCTTACCTTCCCACAACTGCAATGCCAAGCTACCCAGAGGATGGTACAGTTTCTAGTCATGGCCCTGTATGATGTTCTTCTGTATCTCTAGGTAAAATTAAAATTGAAATGTAGAATTATAGAAAAGGACCAGCGGTTACTCTGGGGCACATGTATATAGGAGAATGACACTCGTTCCAACAAGAGAATCGAGGAGACAGTTTCTGCCCAGGCACTGAGTCCTTCCGTGTTGGTGATGATGGTGGTGAGAAATGTGAGTTATTAACACACAGGCTGTAAACCTATCACTTTAAGAGGCAGAATTGGGAGAATGAGATCATCATGGGAGTTCAGGAGCTCAAGGCCAAACCCTGATGTACATAGAAAAACCCCATCTCAACCACAACAAAAAAAAAAAAAAAAAAAAAAAAAGCATGGTGGTAGAGGCCTGTAGTCACAGCTACCCAGGTAGCTGAGGTATGAAGTTGATTTCATCCTAAGTAGAATTGGGGTAGTGAGTTAGGATGATACCAACACACACTAGTGACAGAAGGAGGTCTGTATTATAAAAATCAAATAAAAACAAAGAATGGAAATAAATGGAGTGAACTTGGTTTAACATAGTCAATAAGAGGCCACTAGTTTGGATGGCACTCTTTCCCAAGGGCCACCATCTTCATTAAGCAGCTAAATTGATTTTAATATCACCTTATTTAAGAAAAAAATCATCTGTTTTGAAAGCAACCATCATTTGCATGAAAACCTTACATTCAAATTACTTCATGAGCCAAGAAAAATACATAAATGTCACAGGAAAGCCAGACTGTTCTCAGCTTTCCCCTCTATTAAACTGATGCTGAACAGAAACAGATATAGGCAGAGCTGAAAGGACCACACTTTTTCTTCCATCAGAATTTCAGGTCTGTTCTCCTTGACAGAATTAGACTGCATCTTAAGTTTTCCATTCCCTTTTAAATGGCCTCTATAATGATATAGCTTACTATGAAAATGTGTCCCCAAAGGGCAGAGGCCACTAACAGTGGCTGATCAAAGATTCAGAATCCCTCTTGCTACACAGGATATGCTTCCCTGGACTTTTTGACTTTTTGGGTTTTTTCCCCCTTCCTTCCTTCCTTCCTTCCTTCCTTCCTTCCTTCCTTCCTTCCTTCCTTCCTTCCTTCCTTCCTTCCTTTTCTTTCTTCCCCTTCTTCATTTTTTCTTTTCTATTTCAGAAACACAAACAGGAGGGACACCATAGAAAAGCAGATCTCACTAGCCAAACCACAGGGTAGGAAGACATAGGCATTTCACTCCAATCTAGGTTAACTGCAGATCACAGTATCAGCTTTATGACTGGGACTCCCAAAATAGTAGGAGTAAAATGAAGATCTATTGCACCTGTCTTTTTAACTTATCTTTTTATATAACTGTACCACAGAGGGCAAATCCATCCATAAATAGTTTTAGTCTGAATAAAACTCAAATCTTGGTGGTTGGGAGAGACAGGAGGAGAGGAAAAAGATTCCAGATATTTTTCCCTTAAAGTTCAGGGGATATAAAAACCTAGACATTTTCGTATAACTGGAAAAAAATACTAACTAAAGCTCAAACAATAAAGTTTGAACTGAAATTATATCTGGAATAGAAATGGAAGGGAGAGAGGTAAGAAGAAATTCTTGTGCAGATAATGATCTACATTACCTCAGAAATTCTTATTTCATCATCTCAGTGCACATTATTTTCATGTAAACTCACATGCATTTTCATAGGCCTGCCATTAAGAAATAACTCAATCTTTGTAAAACAAAAATCTCTGACTGGCTGGAAAGACTTGACCATGTCTTTTTGGTTGTGGTACAGTTTGATTGCCTTTGGCATTTTAGGGGGATGAGGGTTTATATGTAAAGTCATAAAACCAATAAGGAGGAATCCTATCTTGGTTTGCCTTGAAATAGCAGGGCATTTCCAAGGATGAAAAACAGCTTAGGCATCATATGAGAGTTTCAAGGAATTATTTATTGAGTTGAAGTGAGGCTGTGGAAATGTATGGAATGTTTTACCATGAGGAAGTTTGTTCATGGAAGACAAGCCACCAGACAAGGTTGTGATGGTAGATCTTTCTTGTAAGTAGTCTTAGCCTGATAATGAGTTACTAAAGAGGATATTTGTGGAAGTGTTGGGGGTTGTAAACCACCTCCCACCCTACCTCTTTCTAATTAGCCTCATTGTAATGCAAAAAAACTGCTCCTTTCAGAGCTTAAGGCACATTTAGCAGTCTTCAGGGTGAAAACGATCCTCTCCTGTTGAAGCATTTCCATCTGGAACTCACATGGTTGTTGCCAGTAGTTTCCTCTGGACTGCAAGGTGATATGTAAGCATGTGCCTGTGAATGTGAAGTGAAAGGGTCCGTGTGACGCTATTTTCTTAACAGACTCCATTTTACAGGTTGCTGTGTAATTTGCAGTGTAAATGTTAGTTTTGTAACTTGACTCCTGGCTCCAGTTCCCCTGACCACCCCCACCAGTCAATCAGTACTGGCCTCTTCCTGCTTAGCAACCACCCACCGGTTCCTGGCACCACGGAGGCATCCAATCAGCAAGTGAAGAGACACCTGGACTCATCCTTGTTCCACCCTTCCCTTATCCCACTCCCCTTATTGTATTCCCCTCCCCCCCAACTTCCTTTGGTACACTATAAAAGTACCTCAGTCCCTCCCTGCAGGGCCATTCAGACCCACCAGCCATTTAGGCAGGGCTGAGTGGTGCGAGTTTAAACTTGTAATAAATTCCACCCTTTGTTTTTTCATCGGTGCGCCTGGTGTGAGTTTCTTCTGGGGGGGGGACCCTGAAATTCGGGCACAACAGAAGGAAATAAGCACTTTCTCTAGGGAAGAGACAAAAATCTCAGTCTGTACTTTTTCTAACTGAAATCTGGTCACTGTCAAATGCTTTGAGAAAATACTCGGGCTGCTCTCAGGAAGGTGTCCCACTTTTCCCCTTCCCAAAAAGAAGTAGGTTTACTTGACAGGCAGGGATACACTTTTATGGAGGGCCCCTATGGAAGGGGCTGTCAGAGTTGGGAAGTACCTGGCATTGAATAAACTGTGTCACTATGACACTATTCAAAATTTTGAGTGGCCATGGCTTATCTGAGAAAAGGGATGTAAGCCTGAGAGTTCCAATAATGTCAAGGGGTGTGATAACTTCTGTGAGAATGTCTCTGTGACCACAACAAAACACCAAATACCACCCTATTCTGCTTGCTCAAACAGGGTCATGAGCCAAGTTAAAATGCCATTGTGTTACTTGTTGGAAATATTACTGTTTCTCAAGAAATACAAATTTGTATAGAACATGAAGTTATTTATTAACAGACAGAGGCATGGAGATGTTTAATGATGCAAAGGTGCCCTTCTGCCTCTCATCACAGCATTGGCACTCTAAATCCTGTTTTATATCTTCATTCAGCATATTTTTGAAGTCATCCAGTGGGATACTCCGGCTCAGTTGCCACCTCATCAACTCTTGAGCTCAACTCTGAAAACCAAGATGTGTTCTAGTCAGTCTTTGTAACTGGTGTGGGGAAATAGGGAGTATGAGTGTTGAGGGGAAAAGAGAGAGGATGAGGTGAACGGGTAGACCTAGGTAAAGTCCAAATTTGTAGTTAAGTCCCTCACTTGAGAGGTGTGCAATCTACCCCTTTTGTCCCGTAGAGCAGAGCTTTACAAACACTCTCCTCCTCTCCATTCCAGGTGGCTCCACCTTGAATTGGGAATTATTTATATCGGTTACATTGAGTGTTACAAATTAATATATCTCTACATATTTATATTATAGTATTTTTGATCTTTGGTGATATAAAATTTATTCTTTTAATATTTTTATGTAGAAAAGATGACATGTAGATTTTACTACAAGGTATAACAAAGTCGTATCCAAAGGAATGTTATATCTGGCTGAGACCAGTTGTTGCATGATTCCAAACAAATGTTAGAAAAGAGAGCTTCATGTGGGAAAACCTGAAGGTTAATAACTTAAAGTTTCATGAGGCAGATGTTCCGATTTTAAACACTAAAAAATAGGACCATCAATGAAATAGAAAATTAACTTTTCAAGTACATCAAAACTGTTGTAGCAAGCAAGAGGTAAATTTGCCTTTGTGATTCCAGCCCTCTGGCAGCTGGCCAGGCAGGGGCCCAAGGCTACCCCACCTCCTGGTGGTTCCTGGCCATGTGGCTTGGTTTAGCAGTGAACTTCTGTCCTTTTTACCACATACTGTGCTGGAGTGGCCCAGTGAGCAGCATGGGATCTTTCATTAATTGTGATGGCAGCTGCTCACACTAAGGGCCACAGAGGCTGCTCTCACTTAGGGTCACCACACTTGCTCAGCTGCACCTGTTTGCGCTGGCTCCCTGGAGCAGGAGTTCTAAATCTCTGCATATTTTTTGAACATTTTTACCACTTAATTGTTCAGGTTTGAGTCATGTTAATGCAATTCATCCCTAAGTAAAAACTATGACTTTGGGAAGGAGGGTATTTACAATAGGTTATTGACACACACATGACCGGCTGATAAGATAGCTTGGAGGCTCTGCCACTGCCACTATGTGGGGATGTAGGAATAGCTCTCTCCTTTAGCATCAATCTCTGTTGAAAAGGAGAGATCCACCCACAAGCCTGAGGGTTCAACATTGGTCTGGGGAGCTATATACCTTCTGATAAAATCGTCCATCACCAAATTAAACTGTGAGTCACTCAAGAGCTTGGGGCAATGGATGATACATATGAATTATAGGCTTTCACCACATACAACACAGGTCAGCTCAATCCCCTGTGCTAGGAAACAAAGATGATTACATAGTGACCTCTCTTTTTCATTAACTAGGTGAGTTTTCAACAAAAGAAAATAGATAATCCATAAACAAAACAAAAATGAAAACAAAATACTATTACATAGCAAAGTGAAAATATGAACTAGTTCAATACCTCCAAGTGATCACAACAGATCTGCTACAAAAGGTCATCATTGAAATCTCAAAAATCAATTTATATTATGGATGACAGATAAGCTGAATGTTGTTATATAGAATGTCGAAAATGTACACACAAACAAGTTCAAAAGAACATTCTAGCATGAAATTAAGACAGTATCCTAACAATGATACCTTTTTATTGTATAAGATAACTGCCTCCTGAAATTTAAATATGAACACATTTATTCAACATTTAACAAAAGGCACAGAAGCTTAGATTAATGAATAATATGGAACATCAAATCTGTTTCCTTTTTGGATTGGAAAGTATAAAAATAAGAGAAGCGCACAAAAGAAGTATGCAGAACCTAAGTAACTAAAATGTACGTACATATTAAGATAGGGATGAAATATTGTTTCACAAACACATACATTTTACTTCTAACTTTATATTACTTGTGGGGTTAGAAATCCCCACATGTATGTCTCATGTACTTCTCAATTGAGTAAGTCACTAACGGGTTAAATTGGCTTTTGCCTTCACAGAAAAAGCAATAGATTTGGGCAACCCTGAGGCAAACGCAAAGACTGTTTTCTGGTCATCCAGGAACAGATACTTTGAAGTTTTGCAGCCATTGTCTCCTAGGTGCAAGCCTGGAGGCGTGGTCCAGTGCCTAAAGATCTTAGCACTGTGGAGTAACAGTCAAAGACCCATTTAAGGTTAACTTGTTGAGTACATGAGGAAATAGTTCTCCTACAGCTCTGTCTCTCTTATTTTTATGTAGATTTTTTAAGACCTAAAAGTAGAAGAGTATTGT
>CAUYON010055626.1:0-46799 GCA_963573935.1 Arctocebus calabarensis
AAGTTCTATATGAGGAAAACTACAAAACTCCAACCAGACAAATTGAAGAACTAATTAAACGGAAAGCTATTCTATGTGAATAGGAAGACTTAATCTCAAGAAGCTAATTCCTCTCAGTCAATGTATATTTGACAATATTCTCCAGAAAAACAGAACCAACAGGTGACGTGTGTGTTTGTGTGGGGGTATGTGTGTATAAAATCTACAGAGGCCAAGTAATTCCTGATATCCTATCTGTAATCCCAATGGTATAATTCAGGGTAAGCTCAAAGGCCTAAATACTAGGGGCTGGAGAAGACAATGTTGGTGTCCCAGAGTCCAAACAACTGAGAACCAGCTCTGACATCCAAGGGCAGAAGCAGGTGGGTGCTCCAGCTTGAGAAGAGAGAGGAAGAGAATCCATCCTTTCTCCCACATTTTGTTCTCTTCAGTCCCTCAGAAGACTGGATGCCTGTCCACAATGGTAAGGGCAGATCTTCACTCAGTCTATTAACTCAACTGCTAGTCCCTTCTGCAAACAGAGACTTTACACCCTTCACAAAAATTACTTCACAATGAATCCCAGACATAATTATAAAATGCAAAATCATAAAATGTCTAGGATATAGCATAGGACAAAAGCATGGCCTTGGGTTGGGTTTGGATACTTCATTAAGTTAAAATTAGAAAATTAGAAGTTCTTCCAAAGACACTATCAAGAACTGAAAAGGCAAGTCACAGACCAGGAGGAAATACTTGCAAAAGATACACTGATAAAAAAATTGTTATCCAAAATATACAAAGAATTCTAAAAACTCAACAGGAAAACAACCTGATTAAAAAATGGGCCAAAGGCTTTAACAGGTACCTCACCAGAGAAGATACACAGACAGCAAATGTAAAGATATTTTACATCATATGTCATCAGAGAAATGCAAATTATAACCTCAGCAAGATACCACCACACCTATTGAAATGGCAACATCAGAACACAGACAGCACAAAATGCTGGTGACGATGTAGAGCAACCGCAACTCTGGTTCATTGCTGATAGGAAGACTAAGTGGTACGGCCACTTGGGAAGACAGTTTGGTAGTTTCTTCAAAACTAAACATACTTTTACCGAGCAATCCAGCAATTGTACTTCTTCAAAAGAATGAAAAATTTATGTCTAACAAAAATATATACAAAGATGTTTACACTATGGTAGCTTTATTCGTGGTTGCAGCATGTGGAAGCAATGAAGATGCCCTTCACTAGCTGAATGGATAAATACATTGTGGTATGTCCATTCAATAGACTATTAGCTCTAAAAATGATGAATAAGGAGGAATTAAGCTGTGAAAAGACATGAAGGAGGCGGTGCCTGGAGCTCAAAGGAGTAGAGTGCAGGTCCCATATGCTGGAGGTGGTGGGTTCAAACCCAGCCCCAGCCAAAAACTGTAAAAAAAAAAAAAAAAGACATGAAGGAAACAATAATTAATCTGAAAGGACTACATACTGTATCTTTCCAACATACATGTCATTCTGGAGAAGACCAAACTGTGGAGGCAGTAGAAATGCCCAGTGGTTATCAGAGGGATGGACAAATGAAGAGGAGAATCCCAGGTGACTTCCAGGGCAGCAAATATGTCCTATATGATGTTATAATGTGGATTATGTTGTTATAAATTTGTCCAAACCCATTGAATATGCAACACGAAGAATGAGCCATAGTATCCACTTTGGTGACAATGATGTATCAGGGTAGGTTCATCAGGTGTGACCAATGTCCTACTGTGGTGCTGCTGACACTGGGGAGGCTGTGCACAGTCAGGGGGATATGCCACGTCTCTGTATATCTTCTTCTTAATTTTGCTACCAACTCAAAACTGCTCTAAAAAACATTCTTTAAAAAAAGTGTACTTATGATAAATGATTTAGCCCCTGTGCATTCCCCTGGAAGGTTAAAAGTCCCTCCTAGTAAAAAGAATAAAGCAATCTGTTTAACGGGCCCACATCCTAGTAGAAATAGTTATGCTCCCAGGTTCCTCAGAGTGCGTGAGTTCAAGTTGTATGACATGACTGAAGCGGCACAAAGTTGACTTTCTTGTTAAGGTCCTTTGAAGAGATAAGCTGATACACAAACACCTTTTTGGTCTCTGTCTTTGTCAGAATAGACTTCCTTCCTATGCAAATGACACATTATTGAGTGTCAGGGTAGCTCTGAGGCAGGTTAATTCACAGTGTCAACATAAATAGCTGCTGACTTCTGGAACCAAACAACTTCAAAACAAACCCAGATATTTTATTGTAAGCAATTTTGCCTTCATATCATATTTCCTGTGTTACTCCCTCATGCTGTTTTCTGTTGTTGTTGCTGTTGTTGTTACTACCAATATTTGCATGCAAACACGATCTCTGTTGCTTAGCAATGCATCACTTCTGTTTTGTCTTCTCTGCTGAAATTGACTTATTTCTATAGCAGGGGAGTGAGCAGTCTGATTTCTCTCCCATTTACAAAGTTTATCCCATTTTAAAATCTGAACATAAATTTCATTTTTGGGACAAATCACTCAAATGCTCCTCTTACTTTTATTTATATTCCAATTCTCACTGCAAAGAGGTTGAAAAGATCATTGCTTTTGGTCCTGTGGCTTTCCTCCACACTTGTGATCGCTACCTATTATGCCTATTTTAATCAGTGAAGATCTCTGAAAGAACATTCACTAAAGTGTTTTTAATAATTAAAATAAAAATTTTTAAACATCAGAAGAAAACAAATTCCATCAGTCAGGGTAGATAAATATATCATTGAATTTGTGATGCAAATACACAATGAAACTTTCGTTGACAATGAGACAGACCCATATGCATCAAAATGGAAAAATAATCAGAGCATATTTAAAGGCAGAGGGAGATAACAATTGGAAATATAAAATGTACCGTATGCTGTCATCTAATAGAGAGGTTGGGTGGTGGGAGGACTTAGACAGTGCTCCACCAGGAAAACGTCTAACTTTGTTGTTTTTTTTTATTTGTTTGCTTGTTTGTTTCAGTTTTGCAAACGGACTCAGCTCAACCTAAGCCTACTCTTTTACAAACATGGCATTGCAGACAGACTTTGGATGGACCTTTTCTGGGTTCAATGCTGACATAAATTAACTTACAAAGACCACCATGACTATTATACAACTCTCCAGTGGTGTTTTTTGAATTTTGAGAAAAGAGGAAAACAAAAACGATAGTTATTGTTCGCAATCTGCAGGATAAGGTTTAGATCGCTGAACAATCTGTTAGGAAGAAGGAAGGCTTGGCGGCATTAGACAATGAACTCTAGACTGAGAATGGGGAGAATCGGCTTCATCTGGCCTTACCAATCTGGGTCAATAGGAACTAGATGTCATTTGAAAAATGTGGAGCCAGAGCAGATGTTGTTTCGTCTTCTGTACAATTCCAGGGAAACTCGGGCCACGAGGGTTTTACGTGTTTTTTTGTGAGTTGCCAAAAATTTCTTACAGGAAATTCCATGCTCAACTCCATCCTCCTTGAGCAGAGCACAGATTGAAGCCACCCTTACACATGGATGAAGACAAGAACTAGACTAAAGGCCCAAAAAACAACAATCCTCAGCCACCGCCCTCTCATTTGCTTGACAGTAGCAATAACATCTTCTTGTTTGGTTCTCTAGAACTGCTACTCTGGAGTCACAGCTGGTGGTTCTTCGTCACCTTTCAGAACCCTAAAGGTAGTTTCTAAGACAGCTTCCAGGCCCTGCACTCCAGTGGACTGTCTAACCCAGTGTCCGGCCCATATCGTGCCGCTAGGAGCTAAAGCAACACCAGAAGATGGTTTCCACACCCCTATACAATTGTCAGAAACTTAGCCAATTAGCAAACCTAATTACTTCATCCCTGCCTGTCAAACTGTTCTCAAACTCTGTCTCCCTGATTCTTGGGGAGGTGGATATGAGAAATTCCTCCTGTCTCCTTGCTTAGTCCTGTGTGGAATAAACTCTTTCTCTGCTTTAACCCTCCTGTCTCTGGGAATCGGCTTCCTCTGTGCAGCAAGCGGATGATGCTGGTTAGGTGGCCACAAGATGAGGTTTGGGACACACTGCTTAAATTGAAGACAGCGTGGCATTTACGAAAAGAGCAGGAGCAGGAAGGCCATTCCTGCCTTCCACTGGTTCTCCCCTGAAGCTGGTCATACGTAACACCTCAACCCCCAGAGGGAGCAGCCTCCTTATCTGAAGACAGAGGAATACAAAGAAACTGGAGAAAGAGGCCTGTCTAACCGCCCCACCCCCCATTTAGTTTGTTACCATTAAGGCCCACCCCTTTGTCTTCTATCAAACTTAGCATAAAAATGCACAAGTTTTCCTGTTTCTTTGGGTCTCAATTTCTGAAGGCTCTTGTGTCACATAAAACTTATATTGAGGGCGGCACCTGTGGCTCAAAGGAGTAGGGCACCAGTCCCATATGCCCAATGTGGCAGGTTTAAACCCAGCCCCGGCCAAAAACTGCAAAAAAAAAAAACTTACATTGAATACATCTGTGGACTTTTCTTTTGTTAATATGTCTTTTGTTATAGGGCCTAAGTCATGAGCCTAGTGATAGGAAAAACAATATTTCTTTTTTTTATTAAATCACAACTAATGCGTTTAATTATAATTAATGGATTTATGTGGTACAATGTGCTGATTTTATATACAATTTGGAATGCTTACATCAAACTGGTTAACACAACCTTCACTTCACTTACTTACTCTGTTAAGACATTTATACTCTACTCATAATAGATTTGACATCTACCCTTGAAATATACACCATAGGTGAGGTCCCACCGTTTACTCTCCCTCTACCTGACCTCCCCCCTCCCCTCCCGTCCCCCTCCTCTTCCCTCCTTGTTCCTGGGCTACAGTTGTGCTTTATCTTTCATATGAAAAGTGTGGGTGATTGCAAATTGGTTTCATAATAATACTGAGTACATTGGATACTTTTTCTTCCATTCTTGAGATACTTTACCAAGGAGACTATGTTCCAGCCCCATCCATGTAAACATAAAAGAAGCAAAGTCTCCACCTTTTCTAAGGCTGCATAGTATTCCATGGTGTACATATACCACAATTTATTAATCCATTCATGGGTTGATGAGCACTAGGGCTGCTTCCATGAATTGGCAATTACGAATTGGGCTGCAGTAATTTTTTTTTTTTTTTTTTTAGAGACAGAGTCTCACTTTATCACCCTGGGTAGAGTGCCGTGGCGTCACATAGCTCACAGCAACCTCCAACTCCTGGGCTTAGGCGATTCTCTTGCCTCAGCCTCCCAAGTAGCTGGGATTACAAGCACCTGCCACAACACCCGGCTATTATTTTGTTGCAGTTCGCCAGGGCCAGGTTTGAACCCACCACCCTCGGTATATGGGGCCAGCACCCTGCCCTCTAAGACACAGGCACTGCCCAGGCTGCAGCAAATTTTTCCACACAGTACTTAGTGCTAAAGTTGCCCTCCCCACCCCACCCACACACCCTTCCTGCCATAAACTCTCATTCTCAGCGATGCTCCATCTATTACTTGGCAAGTTAAATCTGCTAAACCAGGTCATGAGAAGTTTGCCAATTTGGGGAATAGTTCTTGCCTCTCTAAAATAAAGATTAAACTGAAGTAAATCGTTCTGGAAACTTCATTTTCTGATTTTATGAGTCCATCGGCGGCATTTATGCTTCTCAAACCAAAAGGATGAATAAAAATGCAAAGTGGACTTTTGCCAGGTACACAACTGAGGCTTCGACAACTCTGCACCATGCAAAGTGACTCCAACCCTGAAAGCCAGGAGCATTAAATGAAATAAAAAACATTGCAGGAAATTAATCACTTTCAAGCAACAATTACCAAACGGTGGGGATCACCCACTGGAGTCAGCCTGGCAGTTAAGGCTATGGCCCTTCAATGCCACCACCACAAAACCCTTCCAGTGGCCGTGGGTGGGCTGCCTGGTGTGTGCAGAGTGCAGCGGGCCCCCTCTCGTTCTCTCATTTGCCTCTTCTCTCTCTTTATTCCAGCAGGCTTCATAAGTCCCCCTTCATCTCAGTAAAACCTCCGAAAGCTCCTTACCAGAGGTGAGTGGGCTGCCTCCCCTTCCCCCCTAAACCTCTTCCCTTTGACAAGTGCGAGGCACCCTACTCGGCTCTCTTCCCTCCACTGAGGTAGAGCTTGTTCAAAGTTCTGCAGTGACACCAAAAATCTGAGTAACCATTTGGTAACGAGAAGATTATTGTTACTCTTCTTTCTTCTTTGCACCACCCTGAAAATTAGGGCTCACCCCTGTTATTGGGAGGCTTATATAATTTTAATTACAGAGGATTTGCTTCTCTGTTGTTTTAGGAGGAATGAGAAGGGATAATTCATCGAAGCACCAGGATGTAAATATTTTGATGGTTACAGCGTAGATACCTATCCCTAAAAATGTGTGTGCGTATTTATACGTGTGTGTGTCTGTGCGTGTCTAACCCTCGGCTCCCATCCTCACACTCATCGTCTCTTGGCCATGACAGCCCATTGACCTGTAGTTTCACGTAAAACATCTTGATCAGTGTAACCCACGGACCCGTCTCCTCGTTCACAGGCTTGAAAGGGGAAAGATCTTCTAGCTTATCATCAAAGAAACTGAATTTAGGGTAAGAGTTTAGCAGGGGGAGGTAATTATTTTCTGGCTGACTACATTGTCATCAGCAAATAGCACTAAAATCCTAAATTCTGCTTATGGTTTTATATTCAACTCATATTACATTTAAATTTGGGGGTGAAGGCACCCAGCTAGCTCAGTCGTTAGAGCACAACACTGTCAACTTTGGTGTGTGATGATAGATCAAAAACACTACAGAGTGATCGAAATGATCACAAAATCTCTTCAATAAAAATGTTTCATGTTCAGGAATACACTTTATTTTATAAGTGTTAAATTCAGTGAGTTAATATAAGGAGCAGAAGATGGAAAATATTCCCTCTCCAAACCTCAAAGGCGGAATAAATTTATTATGCCCAGGGCAGTGCCTGTGGCTCATCGAGTAGGGCACTGGGCCCGATATACCGAGGGCTGTGGGTTCAAACCCAGCCCCAGCTAAACTGCAACAAAAAAACAGCCAGGCATTGTGGCGGGCGCCTGTAGTCCCAGCGACACAGGAGGCTGAGGCAAGAGAATCACCTAAGCCCAGGAGTTGGAGGTCACTGTGAGCTGTGTGACGCCATGGCACTCTACCAAGGGCGATAAAGTGAGACTCTGTCTCTACAAAAAAAAAAAAAAAAATTATTATGCCCAGATAAGTATATTATTTTCAACAGAGATTTTTTTAAAGGACGAATGAGAGGTTGGAAGCAGACAAAAGACATTTTACTTTGTTCATTCATTGATCTTCCCTTTAACTTAATGGACATTTCCAGTAGCCAAAGTTTTATCTCTTTAGAATATTAATAATTTCCAAGTTTTAAAAAATTAGTCACTGTATCTTTATTGTCAGCCTGATTTGTAAACACACACTAGAGAAGAAGTTGACAAACGTCACCAAAGCATTTAACTGCATTAGAAAATTACTTACAACACAGTTAGAAACACATGACCCGGAAAAAGTCGGAGAGTTCTATAGTGTCACAATCTCATTGCGTGTTTTCTGTCACTTGTATGTACCTTGTGTGATGCCATATATCAGAATCATACAAAAAAATGTAGTTAAGAAAAGTCTTTGCTTTTTCAATTACTATGTTATATAAATAGAACCATATTTTACTTCTCCCAGGCATGTCTTTAAGGAAACTATTTCAACTTTAAAATAGTCATTTTTCCCCCATTCTCTTCTACCAGACCCCCTTCTGAAAACTTGAAGAAAAAAATTAGATCTGATACCAGAGCCTGAAATTTTATTAAAAAAAATAAAAGTCGGGTGGCACCTGTGGCCAAAGGAGTGGGGCGCCAGCCCCATATACCGGAAGTGGAGGGGTCAAACCTGCCCCAGCAAAAAAATAAAAATAAATAAAAGCCAAGCGCATTTAGAAGTTCCTTTAAGTGAAATGATCTACAATAAACAGAAAGAGGAGAGATAGGGACCATCCGCTGGGTCTGGGCAAATCCCATCAAGAAAGGTTGAACCTACCGGTAAGCGTGCACACGTCAGCAGCGAGTGGGGAAACGCAGGGTCATAGATGGCGTTGGTCGGAACCCAGGGACAACAGGGGCAAAGTTAAGACCAAAGAAACAAGAAGCGCATGTGGAATGGGAAGGTGAATTATCAAGTACTGGGTAATAACCATATGTCATCAGATGACAGAGGAAAAGGTAAAACTTTATAAATAATATTTTCTTCTCTTTTTCTTCCATAAGATAGGTGTTTAAATAAAAGAAAATACAGAAAAAATCAGCAAGAGGGATACAAATATTGAATTAGGAGAGAAGAATATAGACCAGCAGGTGGCTGCTTTGACTAATCTCATGCTGAGAATAAAGTCTTCCCAGAGAATAGGCAGCCTCCGGAGGTGTGACCGTTGAAATACAGTCTGAGATCTTGTACAAACTACCGAGGACTAGAAAGTTCCTAAAAGGGCAGGGACAGAAATACATCCTATTTTTAAAGAAAGAGAAGAAAAAATGGGTTCCAGAAACAATAGACTTAACGTCAACTTCACAACACAAAAGTTACATATGAATTCCAGTCCGTCTATCATGATGGCAAATATCAATGCTATTAACAACACTTTAAAAGAGGAAAATACCCTAAACCAACAAGCTTATCATTTTAACAAAATAAGTACTTTCATTCTTGTTCATTCCTTCCTGGCTCTGCCTACACAAATGTATTCATTTCACTTGTTTGCAGGTAGTAGGCTGCTCTTTAATTTACCAGTAGAGTTTCTTTCTATTTTTGTGCTTTTGTATTTCATGAACACTAATTTAAATAAATATATATCAAATATATATTTTATAAGCGTGTTCCAATTTAGGTGTTCATTCATTAATTATTGAATTTTTCCTGATGGTACAAATAATACTGAGATGACCACATGATGTATATAGTTTTTTTCTTCATTTCTTGGAAGAGTTTATTTGGACACATTCCCCACAATGAGTTAAGGAAATCAAATGTTATGAGCATTACGTGGATCTTGATTAATGTTACTAAATGGCATTTTACTCCAATAACAATGTGTTTTGACATTAGGGCCATCTTATGTTCATTTTAATAGCACTGAGAATTATGATTTTGATTAAACTTTATGGAAATTTTGACCTATGCCCAGTGAAACTCATAGATTTTATGGATATTTATTTACTTCAATCTAGGCTAAAATTGTTCACTTATAAACTTAATTATGATTCTCTTGTGTATAATAAATAGTCTTTTGTGAGTTTTACATATTAAATCTTAAAGTTTCTTTTTCATATTGTGAGTTTTACATTCTACATTATATGTGATGTTTTATAGGACTTTTATATTTATAGAAAGATTACATTCCTTTTTGGCCTTTCAAGTTATTTTCATAGATTTTTAACTTTTAAGTAATTAAATTGATATATTTCTCTTTTTTGTTGTTTTTGGTTTTGGTTTTGGTTTTGGTTTCAGTGTTTTTGCGGTTTTTCGCCAGGGCTGGGTTTGAACCTGCTACCCCCCCACCCCCCCACCCCCGCGTATGGGGCCAACACCTTACTCCTTTGAGCCACAGGTGCCACCCTGATTTATTTCTTTAAAACTCCTTCCTTTGGTTCCAAAATTAAATATTTTTCTTGGAAAAAAGATAAATATTAGCTTTATTTTTGCTATTTTTCTATCTTTTGGTGTATTTCATATTACTCGGTTATTAAGCAATGGATTCTTATTGTAAAAGATGTAAGTCATGATAAATAAAGCATGAAAATCATCCCTAAGCCTCTCAGTCCCAGGACTCTCCCCACAGGTAAGCAGTGCTGACCAGGACATGCTTTCCTTCTTTCTTCCTCTCTCTCTCCTTCCTTCCTTTCTTCCTTCCTTCCTTCCTTCCTTCCTTCCTTCCTTCCTTCCTTCCTTCCTTCCTTCCTTCCTTCCTTCCTTCCTTCTTCTTGGGGATTCATTGAGAATGAACACACAGAACCAGGTTACATTGATTGCATTTGTTAGGTAAAGTCCCTCTTATAATTGTGTCCTGCCCCCAAGAGGTGTGTCACACCCCATGTCCCCCACCCCCTCTCTCCTTCCCTCTCTCTGTTCTCCCCATCCTTCACCCCCCACCATGTACTAGGTCATTAATTGTCCTCATATCAGAATTGAGTACATGGGATTCTTGCTTCTCCATTCTTACGATGCTTTACTAAGAATAATGTGTTTCACTTCCATCCAGGTTAATACAAAAGACGTAAAAATCTCCATCTGTTTTAATGGCTGAATAGTATTCCATGGTGTACATATACCATAGCTTGTTGATCTGTTCCTGGGGTGGTGGGCATTTAGGCTGTTTCCACATTTTTGGTGATTGTAAATTGAGCTGCGATAAACAGTCTAGTGCAAGTGTCCTTATGATAAAAGGTTTTTTTTTCTTCTGGGTAGCTGCCCAGCAATGGGATTGCAGGATTAAATGGGAGGTCTAGTTTGAAACAAGCTGATTTCTAATTCTCTTCTTCGTGCTTTGATGTTGCTTCAGCTAAGATCAAGTGTAGTATCGTCAGTGCTTTGAATGTGTGCTCTCTTTCTCTCTCTCCCTGGCCACCCTCCCTTCCTACAGACACACACGTGCTTGCTAGCAGTCTATATTAACCTGAGTGGAATAACAAACATCTTTCTAAGACTTACTGTTTTCATTTGATAATATCTTTAATCTCTTTCCATCAGTATCCATCTTTGAATGGCCACATGGCATATCAGTGTCTGAAGTTTCCATAACTTGACTAAGGGCTCATATAGCTAAGGCCGTTTTCCCATTTGGTTGCTTAAATATTTTCATAGAACTCTTGGGGTACACATATAAACATAGCTGTAGGACAAATTCCTTCATGTAGACTGAAATAGACCAAAAACACATGCATTTAAAATGTTGAAAGATAATATCAAGTTGCCTTCCTAAAATGTTTTATCAATGTATGCTCTCGCCTGGATGCCTGTTAGATAGCTTTCTCTCTGGATCTGCCAGCACACTAGGTATCATTAGTATTTAAGAGTTTGTCATACTGCAAGAAAAATTAATACACAGCCACTTTGTGCTTAGTAAGAATCTGGAAAATGACAGCAAATCATCATTCCCACCATATCTATTAGGAATAAAAAAATACATTTTAAAATTAAAAATAATTTAATGATGAGGGTGGGGTCTTGGTGTGGGCCACACCTTTTGGGGGGCAAGACACAATCGTAAGGGGGTCTTTACCTAACAAATGCAATCAGTGTAACCTGGTTTCTTATACCCTCAATGAAACCCCAACAATAAATTAAAATAATAATAATAAAAATTTAAGGACATCAGAGAGCTGTGGATGAAAACACTCTAAAGAAACTCAGTTCAGATATGGAAAAGCCCTTTAGGGGTAACAGAGGTAAGTACACCACAGAGTTGTTACTCTGCCTTGGCCAGGCGGCTCTAATACCTTTACACCCATTCCTCAGGACATTCAGGAATGGGTGTAAAGGAATGGGAATTGGACTCGCCTGGCCAAGGCAGAGTAAGAACTCTGTGATATATATATAAATGCCTACAGGCCCACTGTAGCACACACAGCTCGGCTCTCACCAAATGGTCACGGAGAATGGAAACCCAAGCTAAGCTACCCATTCCTGACCGAGCTCAACTCCTGCCTGTATCAGAGAGATCAGCCTTTCACCCCGGCTATCAGACAAATGAAAGGTAATACCTACCCCAGCGTCCATGGGGGTTTAGCCACAATGTTCACCAAGTAATTGAAAATGATGAAATGTATTAGAGGAAGAAGTTAACTGATGACTCCATACTGAACCTCAGAGTCAAAGAATTCTATAATAGACATACTCTTATTTGACAATGTGAATGTTACTTTTTTGGCATTGTTATTATTACCATTGCTCAAAATTTTATTGCAGCAATCGTCTGATTTCTTTTCTGAATGTATTTATCTTTGTTCATTCTTTACGAGGTTTTTGTTTCTAGTCCTTATCTTAAACATTGTTATTGTTATTAAATGTTAAGCCTTTTTGATTTTGTGAAGGCAAAAAGTGGAAACCAAATAAACACATGTATATGTAAAAATAAAAAATAAAAAAATTATGAAATTACAAAAAAGCAGGAAAATATGACGCGATCAAATGACAACGGTCAACAGATGCAGACCCACAGAAGAACTGAAATATAGACAAAAATTTCTAAATAATTATTTCATTTCCTCATTATAAAAAGCAATTGTCCCAGCTCCATTATGAAACACAGGAAAACAAGAACAAAGTAGGTAAAAATGTGAATAACTCTTACAGGGAAATAGCTTCTCTGAGAAAAATCAAGTAAACATTTCAGAATTGAATAGTACAATACCTGGAGTTAAGAATATATTGGATACGCTGAGTAGTATAATGGATATATGAGGAAAATGTTCATTGTGTGATATACAATAAACAAGATACTAACAGAGGTACGGACAGAAAAGAGCATGTCTAAGACCAACGGAAAAAGAACAAAGTGTGTGACCTTGTTAATGGTCTGACAAACATAATTGGAACCCCAGAAGAAGAAAGAAATAATGGAATAAATGATATTTTTTCTCAGAGGAACAGAGATTCAAAAGTAAATAACAATAACTTGCAAAGAAAAATTTGTCAGAAAATATAAAAGTCTATGTTATTAAGTTGCAAAAATACTACTGTTTAAATTGTCAATAATATCCATGTGTTTTAGGATTTATAACACAGCCAAAAGTAAGATAAATACCAGCAATAGTAGAAAAAGGAAGGGAAGGGAACTGTGTTTAAATTTTGTTGTAAGAATTGTATGTTGCTCATAATGTGGAAAAATGCTAATTCAGGGTACGCAGTCATGCATTAGAACAGATATTGTAATCTCTAGAATAATTAATAAAAATTAAAAAATATATAGGAATTTAAAACAATAATAAACAATTGACTAATCACAAAGAAAGCAGGCAAAGAAAAAGAAATATAAAATGATAGTACCAAAAAGCTAAAACAGAAGTGGAAATTCAGTTCTACTAAGAATTGCATTAAATATAAATGGACCAGATAAGAACTAAATTAAAAGACAATACTTGAGAAGTTGGAATAACAAAAGACACACTAAAACCAACTATCTTCCATAAAAATAAATCAATTTAAAAATAAGTTGCGAGCAAAAGGGCAAGAAAATACATATCAGACAAACGTGAAAGAAAGCTTTAAAAACAGATTTTTAACAGAAGACACTACAAGATTTAAAAAGGGATTCTTATAATGATAAAAGGGTTAATTCAACAGACATACACCAGGATTTCAAAGTTTTCTCACATGAATCATGAGGATTAATATCGCATGTTTTTATTATACCCTTTGAATAAGACTCAGTATTAGAAATTTATTTCTTCCCCCTAATTATCTACATAGCAACTACAGTCCTAAATAAACACCAACAGGTATATTGTGAAATTTGAAAAGTAGTTTTCAAATTGTTTGTAAAACTAAATGCCAGGAATAAAAACAAACACTCTGTAAGAACAAATGAGATAATTGGGAACCTTGCCCTTCTGGATATCAAGATAGAAAAACAAATCCTTAAACTAATTGGCCAAGGAATAGACTAGGGAACAGAATAAGGAGTTGAGAATAGATCTAAATATATATGAACACCTAACTATGTGTTATATTAGACATCTGTGAGAAGAATTTGGACAATTCAATAAATAGGGCTAGAGATAATTGCTTTCTTATAACCAGGGAAACGAAATTGGCTATCCACTCATACCATATATTAAAATGTATTCCATGTTGCTTAAAGGCTTAAATGTGAAAATCAGAGCTTCAAATATTTTTATATAAAATTGTCAGAGAATATTCTTCTTGTCACAGTGTTAGGATTTCTTGAAAATCCATAATCCACAAATCTACAAGACATTAATATGCCTGCCTACAATAACATTCAAAACACAGCCATCAAAGAAACCAGGAGTTTATAGCGAATGATAAGCAGGAAACTGGGAGTTGTTTGTTTTGGGGTTTTTTGTAGAGACAGAGTCTCACTTTATAACCCTCAGTAGAGTCCCATGGCATCACACAGCTCACAGCAACCTCCAACTCCTAGGCTTACCAGGCGTCCTCAAACTTTTTAAACAGGGAGCCAATTCACTGTCCCTCTGACCGTTGGATGGCCAGACTATAGTTTAAAAAAAGACAACTATGAACAAATTCCTATGCACACTGTGCATATCTTATTTTGAAGTAAAAAACAAAACGGGAACAAATACAATTCACACCGAAGCATGTGGCCCGCGGGCCATAGTTTGAGGACCCCTGGAACTCAGGCGATTCTCTTGCCTCAGCCTCCCAAGTAGCTGGGACTATAGGCACTTGCCACAACGCCTGGCTATTTTTTTTGTTTTTCAGTTTGGCCAAGGCCGGGTTTGAACCTGCCACCTTCAGCATGTGGGTCCAGCGCCCTACTCCATGAGCTACAGGTGACGCCCCTGGAAGTTGTTCTTATTTTTATCATTCATATCCAAAAAGAGACTTTCCCCCAAGATAGATTAGATTGATCCATGTGGAATTTTCCCTTTTGCTTGTCAATAATGGTAACATTTTGGTTATTTCTTATGGTCCAGCCTAATAAATGAATTGCTATGAGTCATTCAGAATAAAAATAAACAGACCACTAGAAAAATGAGCAAAAGATATAAACTAGCACTTCTCAGAAGGGAAAGACATCTTTACCAAATATTTAGAGATAATTGGGAATCTTGCCAATTAAAAACGGGAGGCAGTTTATTATTAAAGTACAAACATGAAAATGCTTCCAACCATTTCTTCAGCAGTGTAGTTCCGACTGCACCATTCTTTTTTGCTGATCAAGTTTCAATCATGTGGCTTCAATGCCTCTGTCCTATCTGTTTAAACCAGTAGTGCAAAACCATCTTGTCTTTAAAATGGCAGACGATCCTTCTAAGGCATTCTCTAGGGTTCTATTCTGAGACTATTCAGTTGATTTGGGAGCACTTTTTAAATAGCCATTTGGCACTGTCCTGAGAACAGCGTAACAGTCAGCTGGGCGAGCCTGTGCCCTCGCACTCAGCGGCTAAAACTCAGCAGGTAGCTGGTGGGACTCCAGCCATTTGGTGGTGAATGTCATAGTAATGGTGCGGAAGATCTTCCCTTGGGTTGGAGTCAAATCCAAAAGGTCAAACTCCATACAACTGTACCTCTGCTCACACCGCTGACGCAAGGGTGTGCGTGAGAACACACGTGCTCTCTCAGCTGTTTGGGCAAGTGCTTGTTTTACCAGACCCTCTGGGCGCGGCCCATTCTACTTCCAGGCCAAGCCAACTGGGCCATTAACGGACCTCTGTGTTCAACCAAAAAGTCTACTAATGTTCTGGTAAGAAAAATGCAAGGATCCAAAGAACAGCCTCTTCAAGCTTTTTTAAACCAAGGAAAAAGTGGGTACAGTCCTGAATGGTCAAAAGATTGTTGTAATATTTTTTCAGGATGGTGGAGTTGAAGGCGGTGAGGTTAGTTTTCCTTCCAACACCTCTTTGGAAAGCCTGCTTAGGGGCAAAATTGCAACGCAAAACAAAATCTTATATATCTGTTTCTTGCTCATATTGACTGCCTGTCAAGATCCTACTATTTCCAACCATAGTATGAATACAATGTGGGTGTGTATACACACACACACATAATGATGTGTACATATATTATGTATTATATAATATGCAGTATATATTCTGTATATTTTATGTACATATTTTTTTTCTTTGGAGACAGAGTGTCACTCTTTTACCTCACAGGGCTAGTTTTTGTATTTTCAGTAGAGATGGGTCTCACTCTTGCTCAGTTTGGCCTCCAACTCCTGAGCTCAAGGGAGCCTCCTGCCGGGGCCTCCACACATATACTGTGCTTACTCACAGTGGCGACACATCTGGAGGGGGTGATCCGAAGTTATTGTTAACAGAGAAAGCACATGTACAACTGGAATTATCACAGTTTGTCCGTTGGTCAAAGGAAAACTTTTAGTACATCAACAATGTTGAAAAATTTCTTGCCTTTCATTAAAAACACTGTGCAATTAAATGTCCACTAGAAGCTTTCTCTTCCGCACATATTGTGACCAGGATCCCGCGTGGAACCGGTACATTCAGGGCACCCCTGGTGCTGGCGTTGTTGGGAGAGGGAAGATGTTCTCTTTTTCCAGGAACACATAGCAAGGGCAATGCTGAGCATGACCAGCCCCAGCACCACGGCAGGTTGAGCTGTTTCACAGGCTGGGCTGGGATCAGGGAACCCGGGAAATCAATCCACCGAGTGTGTCCCCCAGGAGGTGCAGGAGGGGCTCCCGAGACAGGGGCAACGAACATTTAAATAGATACCGACCTCATCAGAATCATAGAATTGGAAGATAAACCACCATTGTATCCAATGTCAAATCCATTAAATGGCCAAAATTCATATATTCTGACAACGCCAGGAATTCCAGTGTATTCTAACATTGGTGAGGATACAAGACAAAAATCCTTGCATTCAGGTCCAATTTTCCTTTTTCAAACTAAGCAGCTTTAAACATGCCCCTGCTGTCTCTCAGTTCAAATCTGGAAATCTTCACTCAAATCCGGAAAATTCTCATTAGCTGTCTTTTCAAATATTGCTTCTTTCCTGGAACAGCTATGAAAGAATGTTGGATCATCTATGCTATGTATATCTTAACTTCCATTTTATTTTAAAACATTTTTGATGTGCATTTTAGATAATTTTCTAAAGTTTACCTTTTAACTTTCTAATTTTTTTTACTTACTATGTGAGAAGTCTCCCTTTTCTAACCCATATATTGAGTTCTTATTTTCAATGATAGGACTTTCCAACTTTAAATTTTTGGTTCCTTGTCCACATTAGTTTATTCCTTTTTATAATTTTGTTCTTGTTTCATGGATTCCATTCCATCCTATATTTCTAACCTGTTCCAAAATCTCATCTCTCTAGGTCATTTAAACGCGAAAGATTCTGTTCATTGGATCAGTAGGCTGTATTACGGAGGAGCCAATAAACCATCCTCACTATTTGTGGACTTGTGTTTGCGACTTCACTGACTCACTAACATCTATCTGGAGTCCACAAACCAATATTGGAGACAGCATTGCTGTCGTTGGCAAACATGGGCAGGTGGAAAGAAGTGAAAAATGCCATTTGATATTCATGTTCTTGTTTGAAGCAGAAAAGGGCAACCCTCTAACTTCTTGTTTCAGCCCATAAACTGTGAACGAATGTCCTTTTCACAGCACATTTAGTGCTATGTTATTCCTATTTCTGTGCTTTTGCGAGTGATTTCTGTACTTCAAACGGCCCACAGTGGTGCTGGGTGCTGTCCAGCACTCCCAGTCCAAGAAGGTGGGGCGTCCCTTACAGAAAAGCCCCTGTGTTCCATAAGCTTCCTTCAGACCCCAGTTACAGCGCTATCCGTCATGAGTTCAATGTTAAAGAATTAACATCATAATGTAGAACAGTAAACAAGAAATTGAAACAGAAATAAATACAAATAGAATGAATGGGAACCAAAATCCCATATTGATCAAGTGACAAATAATGATGTGACTAACAGCTCACAGGGGAAACAATTCGGTATTCACTAAGCCAATGTTGGCAGCAACATTGTAACTAGCTTAAAAGACAAGAATCAAAAATCAGTTGTGCTGGGCAGCGCCTGTGGCTCAAAGGAGTAGGGCGCCGGCCCCATACGCCGGAGGTGGCAGGTTCAAACCCAGCCCCGGGCAAAAACTGCAAAAAAATAAATAAATAAAAGACTCAGCTGTGCTGGTTTCTCTGTGTGTGTGTGGAAGATTCCTGCCTACAGGTTCACCTCCTACGGTGCTGTCTTCCCTAAGAGCTATGTAGAGTCCCAGAGTGCCGTCCCCTTATGGGCACTCTCAAAGCTGCCCTTACCCACAGTCTTGTATTTCAGGAGGCCGCAGCCCAGGAGCAACCCAGACTTACGTGAGTTTCTCAGTTCAGACTTTCCCCACCTCAAGGTCATTATGGATTTGGGCCTTAAATCTCACAGTTCTGATTTCCCATCTCTGATTCTGCTTCCCTCTGTGACCTGGAAAGGGTGGCTTGCTTCTAAACTAAGTTCATAGTCTACGTTTTAATGATTTTTCAGTCTCAGTTTACAGACAGGCCAACTCTGTATCTTCTCCTAGTTTTACTCCCAGAACCAAATGCAGAATTTCAGCTACAAATGAGGTGGGGGGCTTCAGCTGACACGCCGTGCAGGTGTTTGAACTCTGGCCCTGTCGCTTTTCAATCAGTCTGGATCAGCCCACCGGTTCTATAGCTCCCGCTTCCTCTCATCACCACAACAGATTTGTTCTTCCTTTCTATCGGAGAGTGTTTTGCTCTTAAGTCTAATTATGTTATGTACTTAAAACTTTAAAAATATACCTGGCAATCCTATGGCTTTTGGACAGAGTCAGAAAGTGTCTTTAGCAAAAGTCCTGATAAGCAACAATTAGAGATTTTGTGTGTTAATGTCCCCAAAGTACCTTGCCAAAAGTCGTGCTCCTTCAGGCCACTTATTTGTGCCAGCCACTGTCCCGAGTGCTTTATTCTCATTTATCTTTACACTAACGCGTGAGTGGGCTCTCCTCTTGCATCGCATTTTGCAGGGGATGACAAGAAGTCATAGTCACCCACCTCCCTGGGGTTACAAAGCTCACACAAAGTGGGTGTAAACAGCTGCGAGTTCTTGCACGGTGCCATCCTGAACGTAGGTTTGCAGCACCCTCCTCTCTCTACCTGCAACACCAGTCACGCCCATCTGTCTTCTTACCTCTTACTCATCTGCCAAGACCCATTTCTCCATCACAAATGCCATATCCCTGTGCAATTTAAGGCAAGTATTTTCTCCTTTCTCTGGGTTCTAGAGTTTTGTGTTCTGTGACTCATGGTAGGTTGTTATTACCTACTCCTAAGTTTGTTTTCCTCACTGAATTATGAATTGCTCTCAGTGGGGGAACTTTGTTTTTTTTTTCTTTGCAGTTTTTGGCCGGGGCTCAGTTTGAACCCACCACCTCCAACATATGAGGCTAGTGTCCTACTCCTTTGAATCACGGATGCCGCCCTAGGGGACTTTGTTTTATTGGCAGTGGTCATAACAGTATATGGCACTGACGGAGTCGCTGGGCAACATTTATTGGATAAAAAATGTTCTCAAGAAGTAGCCTGCTAAGCCCTTGAATTATCTTAACAGTTGAGATAAAATTTGGGGTAGAGCTATAAATATAAACCTATTACATTGCCACTGGATGAACTGGAAAAACGCGGGCTTTTGAATTTTGGCTGATCTGTGTCATTCACTTTTGCTACATTCTGAGAGGCCTGGATTGGGTAAATTGAAACTCTCGTAGAGTGCTGGCCCCCAGGGGCAGCATGAGGTCCTGTGACTCACGCGTGTGGGAGCTAGGTCTAGGGGATGGTCCCCAGTGGCCCTGCCTTCTGAAATCCAGACGCCCACACACGCCTCTTCTCATGAATGTTGACTTGCTTCTAATGACAGAAGTTGCAGGAGTGATGGGAGGCCGCTGCCAGTGTTTGCTGCTGGGGGACCGTGGCATCCATCTTAGGCTCTCTCTGGAGTCTCTTGCACGGCTTCACCGTGGGGGCCGCCAGCTCCCAGGTCTCGAGGCAGCCCTTGGGTTGGCCCACTTGCATGGAACAGCAGCCACAGCTGTGGCCTTGGAGGCACCTCTTCCAAGATGGAGCAAGGCCGGCCAGCACTTTGCCACGGCCTTTTGACAGACTTTGTGCGGTAACCACGTGGTGAAGCCACCTCGAGACTCTCAATCCATAGAGAAGACTTTCCCAGCATCTAAGAGCTGGGTGACTTGTTACATGATGATAACTAATAGATCTTGCCCAGGGTATTATTATTCTGAACCTCTATACTGAGCCGCTGAAAGAGACCAAAAGCAAAACAAAACTCAGAAAGGGGCAGGCCTTGGTAAACTTTGAGATTAGGGAAGAATACAAACACAGATTTACACCAATTTAGAAATGTACTTATTACCACTTGCTTGTAGTCGATCAGTTAGTGAGAGGCTACCCCACCCTCTCCACCCTACGTGTGGGGTTTTAACAGGAAATGGCAGATGTTTCTGTTAAGAAGAACTCCAGGGGCAGCTGAGCTCAGACGAACGCCGAGCCACATAGGACCTGCTGGTTCCGCCTTCACCCAAGGCCTGATTGCCTCTGAGGGTTACCCGCGAGGTCATTTGAGGTTCCTATTGCATCTCTCTTAATTTTATTTCCACTTTTAAACTTGCATGAATAGTTCTGATGATAATTACCAAATGTTGATATGTTTGGAAAAGCAGCATGCCACTAATATCCAATTTGGGCAGCTTTCATCCACGTGTGGCTGCTTGAAATTCAGCAAATTTCATTAGAATCACATGTTTGCTTAGAGAAATAGTAGCCAAAAACTATGCTGGGAACTCACACACAAACACACACACAAGCAGATGGCGGAAAGAAGAAATCGTAGGCTGTTGTAAGAAGTACAAGCTCAAAGTTGGATCGTCTGAGGTTCTTCTTCACTATACTCTTGGGCCATAAAATCCTGGATCAATCCATCTCTCTCCATAGTTACTATGTTTAATGGGACAGTAATCCTTTCATCTACCACTGGGTTTCTCACTGCCTACACTTCATTCTTTTAATTACCTGTATTAATGAGCATTTTTGCTCAATTGCCAAAACATTATTGTAATTATTATCAAGTAAATTTATTTAATCTCTACCAACTACCATATATGAATGCATGCATGCATGTGTGTGTGTGTGTGTGTGTATGCATAAATATCTATTTAGAGAGAGAGAGAGACTACTTTTATATCCTTTTCCAATTTATCCATCATCTGCTAGCCCGTAGGATGTCATCGGGACAGCTGGCCCCTGTTACTGGCAATTTCATTTTGAGTTTCTGGTTTTTTGTTTTGTTTTGTTTACTCTTAACCAATATTCTGCCCTCATTTGTAACAACCTCAAGGATATTGAAGGAGGATGAAGTTTGTGATGCATATTGCAACCTGAGGTTCTTTACTTTTAATACTTTTTTACCTAAACCCCTCTTGGTCTCCATCTAATACTCTCCTTATGCTTAGAAGCATCTTGAAGGCCACCATCTGACATCTTAAACTTAATGTGACAGGGAGAATTCTCGATTTTCTACCATTTCTCACCCCCTTCCATCGCGTTCCTCTGCAGCCAGTTTCATGGCAGTAAACAGGTCACTGATGTTTATGCCAAGTTTAGACGTTGTCCTGATGCCCATCCCCCCACTCCTACCGGTTTCTCCTGAACTGCTGTCACATGGCAGCCTCTATCCCGTCATTCAGGCCCTGACTTACCTAAGGGTTCCCCTAAGACCTTCCGTTTTTCTTGGTGCATGACGAGCTCAGCCACCTGCAGCCACCTGACTCTGTTTACATCCCCCTCACCAGCTAATACTGTCCCTACTCATTTGTTCTTTATTATCTGCTTCTCCCTGCCTTCAGCTCTGGCTCCCAGAATAAGGCTCCATGAGGACGAGGACCCTGCATGTCTTCTTGGCCGTCATGATCACAATGGCTAGGCCTATAGTTGATGAGCAAAACAATGACTGTGAAATTAATCTCAATCCGAAGCCTCCTCTCCTCTGATGACCGTGAAGCCACAGCAGCTCTCCTTACTGACACCCCTCAAACACATCCCCCCTCCCAATGACTTGCTGACCCCTGGGTCCTACCCACCTCTGGGCCTGAAGTGGCCTTGCCAGTGCTTCTCTCCCTAAGACTCTGCACACCTCATCCCCTTGACTGTTCTCACCTTTAGCATTCATCTCTGACTCCAGTTTCCTCTTCCTCCTCCCTAGAAGCCAAGGCCAGCTCAAGAAATTCATACCACGGCGCTGATTTGGTCCCTAACAAGCACGTGTCTCCCAAAACCAGCTGGCCCTTGCCCTTCTTCCTTCAACTTTGTCAACTCTTATTACTGACAAGTGAAGTGCTGCCTTTCACAATTATTCAGAAAGCCATTTATCATTGATACTGCCTGTTCTGTTTTATTAAACCCCTTGGCTAATTTTGGGTTTCTTTGTCCTTTTAGCTCCTCCTAATTCTTGCCTGATAATTTTCTCCAGTGTTTTTCCTGTAGTCTTCTTTCCTTCCTTCCTCTCCTTTGGAAGCTGTGCCCACAATGGTGGCCTTGATCATTTTCATCTGAACAATTCCAGAACCTACTTTGTCACCCAGACTCTCATCCTCACCCTCAGCACTGTGCCCAAACTATTCCCCAGTCACCTTCTTGGGGCTGCGCTTCAGACCGAAACTCACCAGCTTTTGGTGCACACCTGCTACCCTTCACTCAAAGCTACCTCCTTCTCTTTCTAATTTTTTTGTTAATAATTCCTCCAAATACTTATTCGTCCCAGTACAAAACTCTGGAGTGATCTTTTACTCACTTTTTTCTTTCAGTCTCCTAACCTGTCACTTCTTTCCAGGTAAGCCTGGAACCCCACAGTTACAGAATGCTGATATTAGAACAAGGCAGGATTTGGGCACCCCATGTAAAAGGACTGGTCTGTAACACGATGAAAAGAACAAGACAGTGCAGCGGATTATACACAAAACTAAACCTTCTCACCCTACGGGACGGCCCTTTGTGTTCTGAGAGTATTCTGTCTGCCTTTGCACGTGTTAACAGTCTTATTTCCAAAGAGCCCATACCTCTAACTTGTTTTAAGGTCCTCGTATGGCGAAATTACACAAGGGTTTCTTTCCCAGTCATCTGTTAAATCTAAACCTCAGGTGAGCTCTGCTGTAAACTCCTCATTTGCCGTTTTTTCTCATGTAGGCCTTCTTTTCCATTCTCGTTGCCACCATCCTGTTACGTTTTTCCTTGATAACTGCAACAACCTTCTAGATGACATCTTGGCTCCTGTGACTTTTCTCTTTTCCAGACATCCTACAAATAGACCACTGTCGGGGGGAACTTCTAAAACCATGACCTTTGTCATATTACTCTCCTGCTAAACACTCCACCACCGCAGCCACCAACGCCATCTCTTGTCTACTGAGATTCAAGATCCAGCATTTGAGAGCTATCTGTGGTCTCTGCGCTGCCTTGTCCAAGCTGACACAGTCCTGGTGTAATCAGCCCTGCAGTTTCAACGCTCTCAGAATTCCTCTTCTATACCTGTTGTGTATCTGTCTCCTTTGCAGACACTTGAAAGGCAGTTGCCTGAGGGCAGGAATTTTTGTTCACTATTGACCCTGAAGGCCTACTCTACAATATATGTCCTCTATAATAAATCTCTTGAAACATGTCAATGGGAGCAAAAAAAGCAAAAATAAAATAAAATAAAATCTCTTACTACCAACTCTCTCCTTAAATCAGAGTTCTCAACCAGGCACAATTGAGGTCTCTGGGTCACGTGTGCACGAGTGTGCACGTCTTTGTTTATGAGGTAGCAAAAGAAAAGAGAAGGATGCCCCAGAAAATCAGCACCAGCTTGCCCGTGGTGACTTTCTACTTTAACGGACAAAAAAGTACCATTAGGTTGTCATAGGCGGTGGGGGAAAGGGAATTGTGGTCTCCCCGCTGGTAGTTGCTAAAAGTTGGTAAGCTATGAGCAAAAATATGTAAAAACAGTAAATGTGAACACACAAAGAGAGGGCAGTCAAAGAGGCTCCAGATATCCAGCCAGCCCCACAGCGAAAGAGCTCAGAATGAATCACTTGTCAGTTTAGCCGGACAATTTGTGAATGGAATGCTTTCTGTTGCATGAATGAATGCAATTCTGTAATTTGCAGAGTCTGACTCAAAATGGGCTGAGAGATGGAGCCTGGTTTAACTGATGGGTGACATTTTCCCTCCCGTCACCCACGGTCCTTTTGGTTTTACTCTGTGGCTTGCTAACAGCAGGTTATAGGAGAAATCCAGTCATTTATAATACGAAGATTGTGTATTGGCTGTTTTTCACATTGATAAGCTTTTCTGGTCAGAGGATTAAGATCTTTAAGCCGGTGATG
Organism: Arctocebus calabarensis; assembly: GCA_963573935.1. NCBI lineage: Eukaryota > Metazoa > Chordata > Mammalia > Primates > Lorisidae > Arctocebus > Arctocebus calabarensis. Next base: position 24,196 of record CAUYON010055626.1, read on the forward strand.
ATATTTTCACTCACAGCTTTCTTCCAGCCAGAGGAGTCTTACGATGCCAGATTATAGAATCCTAAAACCGAGAAGGTCTCCAAAAATTCATTTACTTTGATTCTGTTGTGTTTTTGAGGCTGTACCAAATTCACAAAGAAATATGATGATGAGAAATATGATTTGAAACTTTCCAAGAGCGACGCCCTCTGGGGCCTCTTAGCAGCGAGTTTCTCATCTCCTGGCCCTATATTCAGGAAGTTTTGTTGTTTGGTTGAATTTCTTCCCAACATTAGACTTAGAAATCCTTTTTCTATCTAGTTTATCTTTGCCCCATATTGACCCTTAGAACGTTGACCCTCATTTAAGAAAGAGGAACATGGTACAAAGTTTACGTGCAGACCCTGTTCAGGGAATGAGCTTTATTTAAACAAAGATATCCAGTGGTTTTACTCCCGGCCCTACATTCAGAAAGTTTTGTTGTTTGGTTGAATTTCTTCCCATCATTAGACTTAGAAATCCTTTTTCTAACTAGTTTATCTTTGCCCCATATTGACCCTTAGAACGTTGACCCTCATTTAAGAAAGAGGGACATGGTACAAAGTTTACGTGCAGACCCTGTTCAGGGAATGAGCTTTATTTAAACAAAGATATCCAGTGGTTTTACTATAACCTAACCTCTTTTTTTAAAATAGAGTTTTATTTAATCATCAATACTTACAGGGATACAAAAAAGATGCAGAGAAGTTGCCCTATTATTAATAATACTATTTCAATATTACATGTTTGGCCCAGATCCTACCTTTGAGCTTTTCTTCTGCCTTGGGGCCCCCAGAGTGGGCACTTTCTCCTCCCACCTGCCCCACCCACTCCCTGCCTCGTTCTTTTTTCTTTTCCCAGAATATTACAGGGGTATAAATGTTGTTGATTACATGAATCCCTTTTGTTATACTTGAGTCGTGACCACAGCCGTGCCTATCATATAAATAACGTTCGCTGTACCCATCAGGTAGGTTCTTGCCCTTCTCCTCCTGCGTCCCAGGTGATTTGACTTTTATTTCCCTCTGTGCACATTTGTACTGGTAAGTTAGCCCTAATTTAATAGTGAGGACATGTGGTGTTTGTTTTTCCATTCCTGAGATACTTAGAACAGTCTCCAGTTCCATCCAACTTGTTGCAAAAGGTACTAATTCATCTTTTTTATGGCTGAGTAGAAGTCCATAGTACTTGTACCCATGACATTAGAATTAAGGGTATCCTTACGTTTTGTCTAGCTAGAAGCCTAAATGTAAAGTGAAATTGAGTTCTCTAAAATGTGTCTGTGACAAAGACTTAGAGAATGGGTCAAGACAGCGTCCTGCCTTCTGGAATCAGACCACTAGAGGGAGTAAAATCCAGCAATCTGCAAACCATCCCCAGGCCAGGACAGCAAGGTTGCGGGTTCTCCTTTCCCTTTAAACAAATGATCTTCAGCTCAGTTGCCCCAGAAAAACACCAGCATCTGGTGAGCTGTGTTTGTTCTGAGGTTACAATTTCTAAAAATAGTTTTCTGAAAAGTCACACTAGTCGGCTGGAAGGCACACGGGCAGAGTAGGAGGCATCCTGGAGCCTGGGAGCTGGGGGCCAGTGCGCACCCCAAGAGCAGGAGCAGAGTCTGTGGCGGAGGGTGGAGGTGTCCCCAGACTCGCAGATCCCTGCAGAAACAGAAAGTGGACTGAGAACGCTGAAAATCCCAGCTGAGCCCAGAAATGGGGGACCAAGTTGGGAAAGGAGGCTCCCTCACAGGTGGCATGGATGAGAGATTGCTCCAGCCAGATGGCGGCAGATAAATGGGGTCTCCCCAACCTTGGCCTCTTCCAGATAGCACAGGAGAGACAGAGAGGCCAGAGGCATATGGAGGGACGCGGGTGGCAAGATGCGGGGGTTCTTCCCACTTTCCTTCTCCAAGTTTCAGCCTTATGCATACTTCCAATCCTCAGGAGAGTGTTACCATTTTTAGGTTATTTTCATGTCTTTAGATTCCATTCTAAAATCCCTTAAAGACTTAAAGAACTTCAATAGTGGAATTTCTATCCTTCTGAAGGGTATTTTAGACAATGTTTTTGGGTATCCCCAAACTGTGCAAACTAGGAAAGTATCTCACACACTCATGCTCCCCGGGGGCCCAGCCCTGCTTCCTGCGGCTCCAGCTCCCCTGGCCTCTCTGCTGCCACATCGCCTTGTGATGGGAAGTGTAACTTGACTGGCTGTCAGTGACTCAGGGCCTCTCAGGGAAGCAGCGCAGCCTGCCTTGTTCAGGTCCTGGAAAATGCCACGCAGGAAAGGGGAGAAGGTGCCGTGCGGGTCACACCCGGGGGCAAAACCCACCTCTTCCCTTCCTGATGGCCGCGCTTGTGCAGGAAGCAGCTCCCCGAGGCCACCTCCAGGGAAGGTTGTGGAGGACGAGGCTTTTCTATGCTCCCGGACAACGTTATGGGAGAATTTAGTCTCTTGAGATATTGGAGTTGCCTGCTACCTGAACTTCGGTGACATTGCTGAACCGTGTCGCTTCTGAGCCTTTGTGCGTTAAGGCAGAAAGTCACCAGGGCAGGAACAGAGACAACTCTGGGTGATGGTGCCCACTCTGCTTGCATCTAACTCCATAGTCAAATCATTGAGCTCCCCCAGGCCTCCATTTCTTCATGTCCAAAATAAAAATGTATTGGTGTGTGCCTACTTAATGGGTACAATGTAAGGGTCTATGGCACACCTCTTGGGTACAGGACACAGCTACAAGAGGGGCTCTACCTAACAAATGCAAACTTTAACCCTCACCTTAACCTGAAATAAAAATAAATAAAGAAAATAAAATTGTTAGGCAAGACTTTCAGCTAGATCCTTTCTTATTCGAAAGGCCTATGATTTCTGTCTGGTAAACTGCAGACTCTTCCCCATGTCTGGCCCACCTCCTCCACCCCAAAACCAACAGAGAGAGGTCTGGGGTAAAGTGCACGCCCGCCTCGGGTGCATAGCCCTGCTGTGTAGGAGGAGGCAAATTTAGAAGGAAACAAGCTTCATTTATTCTGCCTGATATGGTTATCTCCCTGAGGTTTATGCCCATGCAAGCAAGAGGAGGGTGCAGAGGAAGGGGAGGGGGACACGCTGCCAAAATGTCAAATGTTTAACAAAAACTATGAACTCTGACAATTGAGACTTCCGGTAGCTTTTGCCTCTACCTTTGCAAAAAAGGAAGGGAGGGAAAGCGAAAAAAAGAGAGAGAGTAAAAAAAAAAAAAGAAAGCAATCCAAATAAGAGGCCTTCATCATGTAGGTTTTGTACAAAGATTAGGTAAATAATAGCTAAATGAATTGCAAATCCTCAGGTACTCTTTTCCTTGGCTGTCTTTAAGAACATCCCTGCTAATACCTCTGAACTAACACTGAATTACAGGCCACTGGGATTCTCTCCTGTGACTAGTATACTTGTCCGAGTGCCGGGAAGAGACACGAATGGCCGAGCCAGCTGCGAATTGCGTCAGAGGAGGATGAGAATGATGGTAAAGTCTCTGCCTTAAGGCCCACGTTTGTTTGAGAGGAATAGGCAGACACCTGCCACGTTGCACAGCAAAACGCAACAACACAGAGGATGACACAGGGTGAAGTTTTACAAAGGTCAAATACACACAGAAAACACATCTGTGAGCTATAGGCGACTAGAAAGTGCTACGAGTTGTGTGGGAGTTGGACGTGGAAGTGGGTGTGAATTTGTGTGTGTACGCAGAGGTACATGTTTTAAAGAAGAAATCATGAAAAATATTACGTTTTGTTGTCCTCCACCTCCTCAGCTGCTTGTTTAGCTCATCAAGAATAAAACGCAAAAAATATATGCCCCAGATCTCTGAGATAATCCCAGGGGAATATCTAGCTAATTTTTATTTATTCTGAATTCTGATATTTGAATGCAGGAAGTCGGTGACATGGAAACTAATCGTATATATGAGATCCCTCGTTCTGTCTGCAGAACCCAGGTGGTCAGGCAACCGTCACGGCCTCTTGATGTGACTGTAGTGCAGGTATGAAGACGCTTAACCTGGAAGCCACTTCAGGACCACCCATGCAGAGCTTTTTAAATCCTTCCAATGCAACACTGAGTCCATTGACTTTTCCATCAAGACTGTGAACTCAGAGGGCGACTCTATGCACTAAAAGAAGAGCTGGCCCCGGAGGAACAGTGGGACCCCAGGTTTGGATAAACTTTGGCTTCAGAAAAGGAAACGTGTCAGAAATGGACGTCCAGGAGGATTTCCGGAAGGGAGGGCTTCATTTGAGACCATGCAGGGACTGCTGACTTCTCATTCAGGACGCCTCAGTTCAAGGAAACTGTCCCTCCCAGGATGCGTGATGGAGAAAACGGTTCTTAACTATTTCCCCTGGAAAGCACCGGAGTGAGCGCCAGGCGATTTGGAAGCTGCGTTCATGGGGGCTTCTTGCCTGTTGCACGTGGGAAGGCCGAAGGGCAGCAACCGCGGCTGTTCTCTGAGACCCTCCACTCAGCCGCCCACCGCACAGTTCTCTGCATCAGATCCCGCAGGGCACAAGGGTTTCCCACAGGCCAGGAGAGAATCCAGAACTGGAAGAAGGGCTTTCCCCTGTGCTGTGTTTTCCTGGTTCTTGCCGAAAGTATTTCATGTTTCCTCAAATTCTCCCCCAAAAGACAAGGGCAGAAACTGGAGAGACGGGTCGCCCTGTGTAAACCTTGTCCCGGCTGCCCGTGGACCGAGAAATCTGTGAGCAAAGTCCTGGAACTTCAGTTTTCTAGTCCCCGGCTCATTACCCTCCCAAGCCCGGAGAGAAAAAATAAATAATTCAGACAAAGGACGAGAGTGTGGCGGATTGAGAGCAGGTTTGCTTGGTGACAGGAGGGATCTGCGCTGAGGTTGGAGGGAACTGGAGGGACACAGGTGCCGGGAAGGGTCGCGAAGGCAGCACGGGCCCCTTTGTCTCTGTCTCCCGCGCCGCCCATCCGCCCAGGTCCCTCTTCATCCCAGGAGCCAGCTGTGGCGTGTAGGAGAAACGGGCCCTGTCACGGCTGTCTCTGGTGTGTTATTGTTAGTGTTACGTTACAAATCCCGTTTCCATGCCAGGGTCTCTCGGGGGTCGTAACCGGGAGGGCCGTGACCTTGTCAATAAACAGAACCCCAATCCTTAATGTAACCACTCTGCCTGCCCGGGCCTGGGCTTGCCCCGTGGGTTTATCCTCTCCCAGGCAGGAGCCAGTCCGAGAGGGCACAGAAGGAGGCCACGTACTGGCCCTGGTGGCAGGCGGCAGCCAGGCGCAGGCGTGGCCCGTGACCCCGCAAGGCCTCCCCACACTGGTCCCAGCAGGCTTGCAGGAGTGTTACCATCGGTGCGGAGTTTCTCTGGCTGCCCCCTCGCTAAAGCTCCGTTTCCCTTAGGAGACCCTTCTGGAGATGAGCTGACCCATCCGATGCTGAACAGGGGTGAGGAGCAAAAAGGACGCCGAGCCTGGCATGACTCGGACACACGTGGTTGACTGCTGCCCACATGAAACCTGGTTTTGCAAATCAACCTGCCCAACATGCTGTGTTGTCCTTCCCGATGCACAGCCAGCTGAGACATGATGGGTAGAACCAAGTGGGGGGCGGGGTAAGAAAGAGGCAGAAAGAACAGGGCTCGACTCCCTCCCTCATCCAACAGATCTCCCTGAGTGTCTCCCAGGTGCCAGGAGCACGGCCCACGGGGCGTGGGTGCCAGGAAGGTGCCGGGCAGTCCGAGGCTGTGGCCGGGCAGCCATCCCCATGTTGGTTTTACATCTCACACCCATCCATCCCAGAAGCCCCATACTGGACCCCCACAGGCCTCACTCTCCCTGGACCCCTGCAGACTGGCCCACAGGAAACAACATTCTTTAGCGTCTGCTGTAAGGGCTGAAATATTGGCAGAAATATGGAGAAGGAGAGAGTACTAGACTCTGCCCATAAAAATCGGCTTGGAAGCTGGCCGCCACCGCCTGGTTTGTTTCTAAGACAGCACACGGTGTTTCCCTGGGTGTGCGAGGGAGGGGGACCAGGTGAGCTAAGTGGGACGACACCATGTCTGCTGCACCGATTAGACTCTGTTACAGAGCTGGATGGGAACTGGCAGGTCTAGAAACCAACCCCTCTTCTTTAAGGGAACCAAGGCCTGGATGGAGAAAGGCGTTTGTAGTCACAACCCCAGCACCTGGTACTAAAAAATATGACACGGGGAGAGAAAGAAACCACCAGAAGAGGGTGAGAGTGGAGCCACAGAGACGAGCAGGTGGCCAGAGGCAAGCTTCACTTCTCCATCCAGATGTCCCGCTGTCCTTATAGGGAGAAGAAGGCGCCATGGTGAGCCCAAGCAGGGACCTCAGAGACACATGGTCACTAGGTCAACTCTGAGGCAGGAGCCTCACGTATTCATGAATCTGGCACAGCGCCTGCCTGCAGTAACTGTCCAACACACACATGGCAGGTCAGGAGTGAGGGAGCAGGAAGGGCCGAGCTCAGTAGGCTCCCACCACACTTCCCCGGAGCAGCTCTGAGGGCACCTGCCTCCCATTCCAGCTTCCACATGTACCTTCATTAACACACAGGACCTATAGGGCGGCGCCTGTGGCTCGAAGGAGTAGGACACCAGCCCCATATGCAGGAGGTGGTGGGTTCAAACCCAGCCCCAGCCAAAAACTGCACAAAAATAAAATAAATAAAATAAAATAAAAAACACCGGACCTATAAAAGCCAGCAGCCTGGACCTAGGACTCCCACTCCAGAGTCTTTAACTACGGCAGGCTCTGAAGTTTTTATACAACTCCCCTGCTGCCATTGTCTCAGAAATAACTCCTCTCATACAAAGCTGGCATAACTATCTCCTAAATAGATGTGCATGTGGCTGCAATTAATAGAGACAAATTCATTTTTATTTAATTACAGAGTATGACAGGGTATATAAAATTTTTCATTGGCCGTCAAAGAACAATCAAGAATATAAATATATCATAGTTATTTTATTGGTATTCAAAAGTGATCACTAATACAAATGCTATCTTAGTTATTCTATTGGTATTCAAAAGTGATCAGCCTACTCGTAGTGGTAAAAATCTCTGTTCTGAAATACACACCCACCCAAGAGAAAAACACAACTTAGCTCTGGTGGGGGGGGGGGGCGTGCTCTCCCTAACAGGCTCACAAGCAAAACTTGCCACAACTCCTGCTGGGTGAGGGGCACAACTACAACTTGGAGCTAACAAATGCAAATGATATAACCTTATCGTCTACACCCTCATATTAAGTTAAAAACAGTCACTGTTCTGGACCTGTCTCGTAATTACACAAGAGAGCACTTCATAGACTTTGGCCAGAGAAGAGGGTGAACCTACCCCAGGGCCGCGCGGCCCTGCCCTTGGGAAGCAGAGGTGGGCATCAAACTGGTCTCCTCCGTCTGTCCACTCGTCACGTGCCTGGAGGTGGCACTGCCCAGTTCAGCTCGTCCTGTTTCTGAACAGTCATAGCAATAGTGCCGACCACCTGGCAGACACGGCCCCTTCACACGCACCGTCACCACGGTCCTTGCAGAGGCTCCGAGGCAAGGCCTGTTAGCGTCCCTATTTTAAAGGTGAAAACAAAGGAGACCTGGAGAAGTTCCTCGGTTTTTCCACGGCTGCGTGATTAGTAAGTGGCAGAGGAAGGATTGAGTTTTTTGACTCCAAAGCCCAAGTTCTCACACACTTCACTGCATACAGCTTGCGAAGCACACACAAAAATCACTGATATTTATTGGAATAAAAATCAAGGACATTGGGAGGCAGTCCTCAAAAGCGGCAGCTGTAGCCCGTAACTACCGACGTGGGCAAGGAGTGACGGGAGGCGAGGAGTCCCCGGAGAGGCCCTGGCCAGGGAAAGCGGAGCCCAAGCGTCTCCTGAGAGTGAGATTTCTTAGGCCCCATCCACAGCGCCTGAGAGAGGAATCTGCAGTTATTACACACACCCCAGCTGAGCACACCCTAGAAGAGAGGCCTAGGGGACGCCAGACAAGGTGTTAGTCGGCGACAAGACAGCAAAAGAGTTGAAGCAAGAGGACGGTGGCTCCCTCCCAGCCTTGGGGGCCTGGGGGGCAGCCGTGGGGTGGGGGCCCTGGCTGAGCTCCAGACTCCCCTGACAGTGCACAAGGCCTGTCCCACCACCCTCTCCAGCCCCACCAGCCCCCACCCTGACTCTCTGCAGAGGGGGGAGGGGTCCCTTTCGCGTTTTTGGGTGGGCAGAAGGTTTGCGTGCGTTTGTTTAGAGCAAGGCCTATACTGAACTGGCACAAGTGAAGCAGCTTTTATAAATAGATGTGAGCATGAATGGTTTTTATGATTAGCTTGTTTTTAATCACCATGCTTGACCGGTGTCTGTGTTCGACTAAGTAAATATTTCTATGGTGACAGTAAACACAACACAATGGCCATTATTCAATGTTAATACAAGTACCATATGGGAGGTCTTATCACGCTGGAGCTCCAAGCATAATAAAAGCAGATAGGAATAGATAGGCAGGGGTGGGCCTGGTTGTACCCCGGCTTGATAAAACATCTGCTGTTGCAGATCCCGGCCGTGCGAGTGTTCATGCAGAGATGGTTCTCCTGCGGGACCTTTGGGAGCAGATCAGATAACCATGGGTTCCGGTTGTTTCTTTTTACTAACTTGGTGACCCTGGATAAGTCTCTATACTAATTGTTTAAACATCCAGGCCTCGATTTCCCAATTCTTAGGCCTTTGCTCATGTCTCTAGAGAGTAATGAAGATTAATTAACACAGGGCAGAAGCCTTGAGTTCTATATTTAAAACAAAGAAACAAGGAAGGGTGGTGCTGAAATAAAAACGTCTGATTATTTTAAGCAGTCCGGTATATAAAAGGGAGATAAGCCAGTGCGTTTTTCATTTACCACTGGAAATTTGAGAAAACTTGGAGTTTCCTGAGATTAGCAAAGCAGCCTTGTAAAGGACAAAACCTCTTCAGAAATGCAGTAGGCTGCAGTCACTCCCAGCTGACTTCCCACTCGGGTACAGCGAGGGTGACAAAGGACTTGAAACCAGAATTATTCTCCCCCGAGAAAGGGCCGATGAGAATGTTAGAGATGCCAGCCTTGCAGAAAGCGACGTTTCCCCCTTTTCTTGAAAGCATTAATATTCTAACTTGCCTTTTATGCCTTAACTTAATAATACTTCGATATTTAATGCAATGAACTCTTCACAGTCTGTGTATTTCCTAGCACCGTCTTTGTAACGCGTCATCTATAAATGAGCGTGTGCCATCCTACCTTTGTGCGTCTCTGTGTCCTGATAGAGATCAACAATAAGAAGAACTCTTGCTACTTGTTTTGTGCTTTCTGTCTACAAAACGCTTTTGCAGCCATGATGTTGTCACAGAATGTGGGGACAGTCAGCTCACCCCATCTGGAGATGAGCAGACAACCCCTAGGAGGTGATTTGTCCAGAGGCAGGGTCTGGTCCGTGCAGAGCTAGAACTAAAGCCCCAGAGTCCAACTCTGTGAGCCCAACCTTGAAGGAGCCTCTTTTCCTTTGTAAACTGAATTTCTCCCCAGGGAGAGAGAGGTGTCCTCCTGGGTGGTCCAGGCAGTGGGGACTTGCTGAAAGAAATGTGAGTGAGATTTGAGGGTGTGGGCTGGTGTTTCTTTTCCTTCTGGAAACAGGCCTTTAGGGCCTTTGCCACCACCCCACCACCTCCCTGACCCCACGCTGAAAATTAGCCTGGTGGAAAATTAAGTAAATTTGTCTCCTTCACTGTCAGATGGATGTCAGGCAGAGGTGAGAAGAGACAGTACCTGAAAAATGCTTAAGGACAGAGATGTGGATTCCCGACAAGACGGGATTCCCTCCCACTGATTTAGGGACCCGAAGTCTACAAATAGAATGTTCCTAACCAAGTTGGTGGCTGCTGGGGAAGGGTGATGAAAGCCGTCTAGGCATGTGGGCTGCTGAGAAGGGGACCGTTCGGATCCAGGTGGCCAGAGGACTGAGTGGCCGACTGTGTGTCAAGCCCTGGCTGAAACCAACTTGTGAACACAGAGGGTGTGTCGGGCAGGTTTCCACGTGCCGAGCAAGGTCTGGGCCTGTCCCTGCCCAGATCCAGAGCTGGGACTCAGGACAGTCACCCTGTGTGACTCGGAGACAGCGTGCCCGGTCAGGAGCAGGGAGGGCTCCGTAAGTGGCTGTGGGAACCGCGTTTGCTCGCGTGTCCACAGCCAGGGCTGCTGCTGGCTTCTGCTTTGCTTTCTTGACCCAACTGCTGTGCATGTTTCTTATTATTCTGTGGATTTGTTTTGCACTGATGGGTGGGAAAAGGCCAGTGCAGCAGTAATTGTGTAAGTGAAAGCAATGCCTCTCCGGTGTCCTCTACACATTCCCACAGTCTTTGCTAATGCCTCAGGGTCCTTCAGGGTTTAGAATTACAGCTCTCAGTAAATAGCCACCGTCCTCCCACCCCCATGTGCTGTGGTGAACCGGCACCAAGTCAGTACAGCAATTCACACGGCCAGAGCCGCACCACGGTGACAGGGGCTGAGGTGACACATCAGCCACTTACATGCATCCACGGATTTAGCCCAGGGGAGCTGTCATCACCTGCTTTTGACAAGTGAGGAAACTGAGGCACGGAGAGAAGAAAAGACCGGCCGAACTCACATGGCTGATGAGCAGACCTGGGCAGCTCCGAGCCCTGCCCCTTCTCAGGCAGCCAAGAATGGAAAAAGCCCAAAGTGGGAGTTATTATTATATTTCACCCTTGCCTCAACATCCCTGTTTAAAGAAATGAAACACTCATTAAATAAGAACTATCTCCTTCACCCATGGGACATTCTTCAGTAAGAATTGTGCTAACTCTCTGCCCCAAGGTGGCTGCCAGCCGCAAGTTTCTGGCATGGTTACTGTATTTCAAAGGCCTGGCGTGGAAAGGCCTCTGAGAACGCTGCAGAGTGGAGAGATGAGCTGTTTTCCCGTCCGATGGCTCCACCAGCCTGTGTCAGTTAGGCTTCTGTGCTAAGTCATTTTTCTAGCTGTGGTGACAAGTTGTCCTGAGCCATCCAGCCCCATCTGTTCTTCCCTTCACTAGTTGGGGGTGAGAGGAAGAGGAGCTTGGCCCATGGAAAAATGTTTGCTCTTTTTCTACTTAAAAGTAAGATCCAGATGTGGTGGCTCACACCTGGAATCCTAGTGCTCTGGGAGGCTGAGGCAGGTGGGTCACTTGGGCACAGGAGTTGGAGACCAGCCTAAGCAAGAACGAGACCCTGTCTCTGCTAAAAATACGGAGGCTGAGGCAGGAGGATCTCTTGAGGCTAAGAGTTGGAGGTTGCTGTGAGCTATGATGATGCCACTGTACTCCAGTCTGGACCATAGAGACTCTATCTAAAAAAAAACCAAACAGACAAAAAACCTAAATAAGCCAAATAAAGCAGCTTTGTCCTTAGTAATTCTGGACTATCACCAGCTGACCCATCATCTTGGCTTTCATAACAGAAGAGGAAAAGAGTGATTTTTGAGGCAGTCGCCAGGAGAGTCTCTGCTGTTTGGGACGTGAGCAAAATGCTTGTGAGAAGGATGTGGAGAAGCATAAACAGGGGGGAAGCCGCTGGAGGGTCTAATTACCAAGCAGAAGTCACTATGTAGACAGTCCATGCATTTTGATATTTTCATCTAGATTCTTTGTGGTCTCTTTAAAAAAAAAACAAAAAGCTCCTAGACTCCGGAGAGTGTTTTCCCATAGGCGATAATATTTATTTGACTCTTGACGATACAAAATATATCCTGGGACAAATATTATTCTAACCCGATTGTTATATTTTTTAAAATGCTTCAGTGTTAATCTACTCTGGGGATCTGATCAAGGTCCGATGGTTCCAATGAGCAGAACGCCTCTCCTGAATCTCTTATTTTTAGTAGCGAGTGTTCTTAAATCATTGGGAGGATACATGCCATGTTAGTATTTATCTCCAGCCATCATTTCCTCTTAAATTAAAAGAAGCTAAAAGTTCTATTTATATACTACTAGGAGGGAAATAAATTGCTGTGAAGTCCCCTAAAGGCAACCTCAGGGAAAGCCTTCACTGGCGCACACAATATGTATGAAATAATAGTCATGAAAAATAGAAAATAGTTTTAAAATGTAGAATTATGGATATGCTGCCCTGTCTAATGAAATAGCAAGTTTCAAAACAAGATGCGCCTTTAGCTGTCGTATGAAGGGTATAACCCAACTATAACACAAGAATATGGGGAAAGGGGCAAGAGTAAGGAGGGGAGGGGTGGGGTTGAGGTGGAGGGAGGGTAATTGGGGGGCCACACCTACAGTGCAACTTAGAAGGGAACAGGCGAAACTTACTAAATGCAGAATACAAATGTATTCATATAATAACTGAGAAAATGCCAGGAAGGCTATGTTAATCAGTTTGATGAAAATAGTTCAGATTGTATATGAAACCAGCACATTGTACCCCTTGATTGCACTATTGTACACAGCTATGTGTACAATAGCTACACTGCTGGTGGGAATAAAGACAATATGCTTTTGATATCCTTCTCCTCCAGCCTCTTATAGACACACTCCCATGGCTCTTAACACCATAGTTGTGAGACTGCTTATTATTATTTTTTAATGATAAAGACAATAAAGAAAATAAAAAAAAAACAGTTTGTGTTAATTATCATTTTTGTTTCTTCAAAGAACAGGAAGGAGGTCCCTATGAAAAAAATCTATCACTTGATTACCAGTGCTATATTTCACAGCACTAGTGTTTTAAAGCATCCCTTCTAAGCTCATTAAATTGGACAAGACTAAAGTCCCAATGGAGAAAACTTCAGGGATAAGGCTAGATCTGCCAGTGATGAATAATGACTTCCTCTGACACAACTTACGTTGTCTTTACATAGGTTCTAGAATTCCAATGTTTTAGTAGAAATCATTTTCCATTCAAGCAATGTTTCTTATTTGGTTTCTGATAGTTGGGCTCTGCTAATGTTAATCTGATGGAAGCCCAATATGAGAATATGAAAGATATCTCTCTTTGACTTTCTGGATTTTTTTCTCAGAAGCAGTATAGTATCAAGACCACAAAGGCTTTTTCATGTATGAAAAGGTTCAGATATGCCTCAATCTAAACCCAATGAACTCGATTTTGAAAATTCAAATTAAAATCATAAGGCTAGGAGAGACTTTAGAAATCCAACCTGAATCATCATTGAATCCAAAACCATCTGTTCTATTTCCTTTTTTTTTTTTTCCCACTCAGTCACCCTGGGGTTGAGTGTCCTCACATCATAACTCACAAGAACCTCAAACTCTTGGGCTTAAACCTCCTAAGTAGCTGGGACTACGTGCACCTGCCACAATGCCCCACTAGTTTTTCTATTTATGGAGATTGCTTCTTGCTTTGCTCAGGCTGGTCTCAAACTCTTGAACTCAGGCAATCCACCCAAAAGTTCTGTTTCTATGGAAGAGAATACAATTTCATCATTTCCTGATTCTTTCATTGTTTTCCACTGAAATCCAGACAGGAAAACTTATTCACACAACATACCTTTACTGAGAACTTTACTCTCTGCCAGGCAAAGATCTGGGTACCTGAGATACAAAGACAACTTGTCAGTGGCTGTTCACAATCCCACTTCTGACACCACTTGCAGCATCCCTTTGTGGTCACCACTTATTGGGTCCCATCTGGGGTGCCACTTATCGGGCCTGGGACTGACCAGGTCTCCAGCCCTGGCTTATCTAGGTTCTGGACATGGACTGCTAGGCTACCTTGCTTGAGGACAGTGCTCTTAGGTGCCTAGGGGCTATTTGCTTTACAAGAAGGGACACACAGAGAGAGAGTATTTGAGGGAGTAAAGCAGTCTTAGTAAGATAATGTATCCTAGCAGTCTTTCTTAGGGAGACACCATACAGGCAGGAAAAGCGACAGAGTCAGAGTGAGTGAGTCTGTGATAGAATGTGCATGCTCTTGATAGCCTTCTCCTCCAGCCTCTTATAGACACACTCCCATGGCTCTTAACACCATAGGTGTGAGACTGCTAATCACTGATACTTTGGTCTCACGAGCTCTCCTGTTTGTGAGAAGAGCCAAATCCCTCCCATGCCCTTTTCACCAAGGTGTTTCTTATGATTACTGAATGTTCCAAGCTTAGCTCTCGCTTCTCCTTTTCACCTGCTATATAGTCTACTACAATGAATGAATATGTCTCATTGTACTGATTCATGGATGATCCGAAGGACATAATGCTACAACCATCTGCTTCCTGAGCTGCTTCAGTATGCCCACAGAAAATTTCAAAACAAGGCTTGGTGCCTGTGGCTCAAAGGGCTAAGGTGCCAGCCACGTACTCCTGAGCTGGTGGGTTTGAATCCAGCCTGAGCCTGCCAAACAACAGTAACGACTGCAACCAAAAGATGGCTGGGTGTTGTGATGGGTGCCCTTGTGGTGGGCGCCTGTGCTCCCAGCTACTTGGGAGGCGGAGGCAAGAGACTCACTTGAGCCCAGGAATTAGAGGTTGCTGTGAGCTGTGATGCCATGGCACTCTATCCTGGGTGACAGCTTGAGGCTCTGTCTCAAAAAAAAAAAAGAAAAAAGAAAAAAAAGAAAATTTCAAAACAAAAATCAGGACTTTGGAACTAGTTTCTCATTTAGAAAAGACTGTGGTTGAACTGGAATTTCTAGTGCTTATTTGGAGAATTATAACTTTTCAGCAGAAGAAAAAATTATTTTCCAAATAGTACAATAAATGAATGAAAAGATAGTGACTCTGGGTTATTTTGTTAGAAATATTTTCAGCTGCTTGGTTAAGTAAGGCAGCACTGACCTCTTAATTTTCATGTTGGCACTTTTTGATTGAAAAATACAATTCAGCTTGCCTGATGTTTTTTTGTCCTGAGACAGATTCCACTGAAAGTGAGATAGCTTGTAGGACATTGGTAAATGATGGGCACGAATCCAACCTATGGGTGGGCTCTTAATGCGAGACAGGATTAAAAGCTAAAGGAAAAATGAAACAATAAACAAGCAGGTTTTCCTTTCCAAAGTGGAAAAATAAATAACATTTGACTTTGTCATTACAGTCCTTTCAGAGGACTGGAATTCAGAATTTTAGCATCTCTCTACATGGACACATTGAAAACACTACATTGATTTGTGCCATCAACTGTGCTAGTTGATTTGAGAACACACCTTGAAAACTTAGAAAACAATCAGTCCTCTAAGACTGTTCTGTTTGTTTACTCTTTAAAGGGTCTGCAATTGTTTTCTCCCTCTAGTGATCCCAACTGTGTGTGTTGGGCCATTTAAGAAGGAAAAGCCTGAGATCCTTTTGTTAAAAATTGGAGAATCAGCCTTCTTGCGTAGACAGAAAGGAGTGGGCCAACTAATTTGCTCTCCTTACTCACACAGTCCATTCAACAACAACAAAACTAAAGGGAAAAAACCCACAAATTTTCTGCCATATGTAACCTCAGATGTGACTGTAGATTCCCAAACTATTTACAACAAAATGTGGAACAATCTGCAAGCCAGTCCAAATGTACATTGCCTGGATCATGTCAAATCAGATTCTTTCCCCTTGTGGAGCAGAGGCCCTAACTTAGCCTGAAGTTTGGCTTGGCAGCCAGAGTGGACTTGCCGTTCCAGCTGTGTCTGATGAGCAGATGACAGGATAAAACATTCACTTCATTTGAATCCTTTGTTAACTAGCAAAGAGTAGAAAATTAAAGACCAAAGTGTAGAAAATGAACTTGGCCCTGTATCTATAATCTTGATTTAGGCAAGAAACAGAAATATTCTTCACTCTTAGAAAATCTGTGATGTAAACTTCTAATTCTTCTTCTTTATAACCCACAATAAGTTATTAACATATTAAATAACAAAGTATCTCAAAGTCCTTGAAGATTTATTCTAGAAATTGGGAATAGTGATGGTTTTTTTTTTTTTCATTTTGGTCTTGGTTTTAGAGGTATATATAGGATTTATTAGAAATTAGATTAATCCTCTGATAGTGAATAATTATTTGCCAAATATTACTATTTATTACTAGCCTTTATAGTCTGTAAAACTTTTTTTGTTTTTTTTTTGGGGGGGGGTGTTGCATCTATTATATATTAGTCAAGGTTCTGAATAGAAATAGAATCAATAAGATATATACATGTATATATAGAGAGAGTTTTATTATGAGGAATTGACCCACACAATTGTGAAAACTGAGAAATCCCATGATTCACCACCTGCAAGATGAAGTACCAGAGAAGCCAGTGGTTTAATTCCTGTCCAAACCTGAAGTCCAGAGACCTGAGAGGCTGATACCCAAGGGCAGAAAAAGACCAGTATCAAGCTCAAGCTGAAAGCAAATTCACCCTCCCTCCATCATCTTGTTCTTTCTGGGTCCTGGACAGATTGGATGATACCCACCCTCACTGGGAAGGCGATATCCCTTAAATTTTAGTCTACTGATTCAAATGCTAATTTCTTCTGGGAACATACTTATGGATGCACACAAAAATAATGATTTACCAGCCACCTGGGCATCCTTTAGCCTAGTCAAGTTGACACATAAAATTAATCATCACATATTACTTCTCTTAATTTTCCAAACCTGTGAAATGTATCATGGTATGACAGGTTGGAGATTTCTCTGAACTTTCAGCATGGTACTTACTGGCTGAGTGATCTGGGTCAAGACACTTAACCAAAGGCTCAATTTCCTCATAAAATGTGGGTTAATAAAATTTGTCTCATAAAAAAGCTTTAAGTATTAAATGAGGTAATCTTTGCTAAACTGGTTTGTGAGTTTTGAACAAGATAATTATGTAAAGTTCTTAACACAGGCTTGTCATGAGGCACATACCCATTAAATAGTAGTTCTTACTATTTTAAGACTAGGATGGATATATTACTACAGCCAAAGGGATTACATTATTACTCAAAGGCATATAACCAGTTACTCCAAGCACAAGGGACTTCAACCTAAGCTGTCTATTTTCTACCACTATATATTCATCTATATGCATGGAGCCTTTCTCCATGCAAATGGTGCTCTCCTAGAGGCAACAAGGGTTAAACTCAAATGTTAAAAGCACAGTCCAGACTTCCTCTTCAAGGCAAGATGAGTTATAGGAACCACATTTACTCTCCTATCTGAAACTACCAAAAAGTAAACAGAACGTGTAAAACAACAGTTTTCAAGATACTTGACATTAGGCAATGAAGCAGAGTGGTCTCTGAGAGATGAGAAGCAAAGTGAGTCCTACAAGTACCCCAGCTTTCTGTAAGAGAGTTACCAAGGTGTGTAACAGGAAGGAGACACGTAAGAACACCCAATGGACATTCTGAGTTGAGGAGGTACAGCTATGGAGAGTAAGGCAGTGAGTTCACAAGAGAGTACCAGAAAGGGGATAGCTGCTCAGAGGGAGAGCAGAGGGTTCAGCTGGATATTGGTAAGCACACATATGTAAAAAAACCAATTACAGTAAGATGATCTAGAAAATCTCAAACTATTTGGAACTAAGTAATATATCTTTGAGTAACCAATGGGTTGAATAACTCAAAAATAAATCAGAAAGCATTTTGAATTAAATAAAAATGGAAACGCAACCTGTCACAATTTAAGACACTGTTAAAGCCATTCTAAAGAAGAAATTATAGTCTCAAATGTCTGCATTAGAAAAGAAAAAAGGTCTCAATCAATTACTTTAGATTCTACCTAAGAAAACTAGAAAAAGAAGGGCAAATTAAACCCAAGATAAATAGGGAAAAAAGAAAATAATAAATAGTAGTACGGAAATCAATAAACTAGAAAACAGAAAATATGGGGGAAATAAATTAAAGCAAGCACTGGTTCTTTGAGAAGATTGAGAGGATCAATAAAATTTAACCCTTATTGTATAATAAAATATAATCAATAAAATAAAAGCTTCTAGCTTGATGGATCAGGAAGAGAGAAGACAATTATTAATATTACAGAGTATAAAAGTAGCATCATTGTCAATTTTATAGGTGTTAAGAGTATAATAAGGTAATGTTACACAACTTTATACAAATAAACCTGCCAACAAATCTGAACTGAATTGAATAAATTTATTTAAAGACACAATCAAAGCTTAGTTAACCCTACACTTGTTAAGCAAATTGACCTCATAGTTAGAAACCTTCCCCCCAAATAAATGCCAAGCCCTGACACCTTCATTGTGAATTTTACTATATATTTAAGGAAGAAATAATACCAATTCTATATAAGCCCTTTCAGAAAACTGAAAAAGGGAGAATATAAACCTGGGCATTACATGAGGTTAGCATTACTCTGATATAAAAATGAGACAAGGACATCACAGGAAAAGAACACTATAGACCAAGATGTTTCATGAACAACAAATAAATCTAGTAAACTGAATCCAGCAGTATATAAAACAGATAAAAAATATGTTCCTGGGACAAAGAAAGCTTGTTAGAAATTGATAATCTTGGCTCAGCATCCATAGCACAGTGGTTACAGTGCCAGCTATGTGCACCGAGGCTGGCAGGTTTGAATCAGCTGGGCCTGCTAAACAACGACACCTGCAACCAACAAGTAGCTGGGAGTTGAGTTGTGGCAGGTGCCTATAGTCTCAGCTACTTGGGAGGCTGAGGCAAGTGAATCGAAGCCCAGGAGTTTGAAGTTGCTGTAAGCTGTAATGCCACTGCACTCTACTGAGGGCAACAAAACTCTGGGGTGGTGCCTGCGGCTCATCGAGTAGGGCGCTGGCCCCATATACCAAAGATGGCAGGTTCAAATCCAGCCTTGGCCGAACTGCAAAACAGAAAAATAGTCAGGCGTTGTGGCGGGCGCCTGTAGTCCCAGCTACTTGGGAGGCTGAGGCAAGAGAATAGCCTAAGCCCAGGAGTTGGAGGTTGCTGTGAGCTGTGTGATGCCACGGTACTCTATGAAGGGTGATAATGTGAGACTGTCTCTACAAAAAAAAAAAAAAAATCTGAAACTCTGTCTAAAAAAAGAAAAAGAGACTGAAAGGACAGCATTGCTACTAAATCATCTAATGCCAAAACGTCACTACACAGTTTTGTGCTGGCCCCAGCGTTTGCTTTTTGCTTGACCACCTGGGGCTTAACTTGTTTCTTATGAGATTCTTTTGCAGAAATGGAAAAATACTTAACAAAAAGGACACATACCACCAACCCCAGGCCCCCAAGCATCTGCCAGGTCACATACCAAGAAGTCAGTTAAGACCAGCCCAACAGAAAACAACTGCTCTGTAAAATAGCTGCCTTTCATCTTTTCACACCGACAAACACACTGGATGACAATGACCTTTCCTTATCACTTCAAAACAGCTACTGCTCTGCTCTGTGGACCCCAGTAAAAAGCCCAAGCTACT
This sequence comes from Arctocebus calabarensis, assembly GCA_963573935.1. Classification (NCBI taxonomy): domain Eukaryota; kingdom Metazoa; phylum Chordata; class Mammalia; order Primates; family Lorisidae; genus Arctocebus; species Arctocebus calabarensis. The sequence continues at coordinate 43,599 of CAUYON010055626.1, forward strand.
CATCATCAGGGTCAGCATTTCTTTTTTTTCTCCCTTGGAAAGTAAATATATTCCTTGCTTCAAAACTTACTTTAATCTTTGACTCAAGAATTCTTTCTCAGCCTGTAGTGCAAGTACCCTAAAAAGACCATAAACAATAAATGCCAGGTAAGTATTAGATACACTGAGTATAGATGATATACTCAGAGGGAGTGACAGCACTTTGAGTTGGGATGGAAATTGGTAACTTCCCAGCTGAAAGAAGGGGAGAGACTTACATTTTCCTTAAAGCATGCATAACTGATTTGAAACACACCAAATCCCAAGAAGCACATTTTCACTATTTATTTAAACTTACAGCTATTCTGTCCAGGTAGAATGGGGTTGCCATAGTGACAACTGGATTATGTGACCTACCAGATCCCTTCCAATTCCTAATGGTGCATGGTTCCATGATGACATGAAATCATCTATCTCTGTCTGCTATGTAATATAATAGGAACTTATACAGTGCATTTGCCTTGTGAAAATTTGGCAGTCCATTCATTTAATTTCAAATGAGGCCTTCAGTAAGCAGTTTAAAATCTGAGAGGCAAAATACCTGTCTCATATACGTGCAGGTGAATATAAACAAGGACAAAATGCACAACACCTCCCAGAGGAAAGACCAGAAACACAGTAGTGTAGCACACATGGCATGGCATTGCTTGCAATACTGCAATGGGAACTGGAAGGGAAAAGCTTTTAGAATCCCTTCACTAAGAAAGTTTCTAAGTTAACATTAATGGAAGGGAGCTGTTGGCCACAGAGCTGAGTCTTTTACTACCACTGTAATGAATGCTCTACTAATCTAGCTTTATTTCTTAAAGGGGAAATATTTTCAATTAATAGTGCTTCCCTGAGGGCTTCCACTGGGCATCTTGTTCAGTATTCTGTCTCACAGATGTTCACTTGGTTAACACTCAAGAAAGAAGCAGAAGCATTAAGAGACAGGCAGATACACAAATCGTTCTTTGGAAAAAACCGCACAAATTTTCTTAAGTGCTTGCCTTTTATGGTAGCCGTCATGGATATTTTGCTTCAGGTGGCAGCCAAGCTTCTTTCACTTTGAAAGCTACTGAGGTTCTCCACCCCATCTTGATTTTCCAGGGTAAAACACTGGGCAAGGCAGGGCTGACAAGCAGCAGGGAGAGGGGCATTCTGGCACCTGCTGGCCTTTCTTCCACTATGTTCCATTCTTCCCAGCATGGCTCACTTTACTTATGGGTTGTCATTAATTGCTTCCAGCTTCTAAGCCAAACAAATTCTACCTCCCTGATTATACTCTGGGGTTAGTTTGCTGGGTCAGTGCCTAGCTTGGTTACACATGTGTAGCTACTATTGGAACCTAATTTTGCACAGTAGAAGGCTGGAGGCTGAGTTGGCTTTCTCATCAGTCGGCTGATGGGGCAGACTAGAAGATAACTATCTCTCGACTAAAAGCTTGTGCTTTCTATTACAACTCGAAGGGCTTCTCTGATTTGCTCTGAAAGCCTGAAGCAGAAAAACAAGGACTGCTAAGCCCATCGGCTTTCTCAAACATCAGCACATTCTCCCCACAGAGTCAGCAGGCTTCTGCTTTACAGCTCCTTAAAACTCTCTCTGGAAGCAGTCATATTCTGTGTGGCCTTAATATGGACTCCACACTAAATTGTGGGTTTCTAGAGAGATAGGAATAACCATTGATAGTTAGAGTATAAAATATGGATTTTCCAATCCAGATCCCTAGGAGGTTCCCCAGTCTCATTCAGGCTGGTGGTGATATTCCAGAATACTCTGAGCAGAGGTGGGGCTCATCTTCACATGGGTGACAGTGTTGTGGCACCAAGAAGTGTGTCCAGGTTGAAGCAGTGAATCTTGGAGCCAGCTCCTGCCAGGTGAGGACTGGAAGGAGTGAGGCAGGTAAGATAAGGAATGAAACTCTGGAAGGTGAACAGAATCTGAGAAACACTTGTACTACACAGATTAGCTCATCAATCTTCCAGATACCTATGGATTCATGCAACACTAATTTTAGAATGCTTTTATAAGGCCAGAAGTTCCTCCTTGTGATCTGTTAGACTTGGTTCACAGCATGCAGATCTTCCATCACTATTATGGGATAGGATTGGGGCAGACAGGTTCTGACAGCTATTCTTGCATCATTGATCAAATTATAAAATATGCCAAGCTCATTAAAAAATTTTTCTTGAGGCTAAAGAAGAAGGAGGAGAAATTAGCTAGAGTGATCATTAAACATTTAATTGGCTATATTTCAAGATTCTCTTTGGTTCAATTAATATGATTATTTTATAAATTTTAAAAGTTTTTCTGAATGAGTTAGAATTGCAAATCATAAGAGCAAAGGGAAAAGGTGAGACAGCTGGGATATTATGTTGGTTTCTGAGTGAGCTGAGCAGAAATGAATGAAATAGAAAACCACAAGCAATGAAACCAACAGTTGGCTCTTTGAAAAGATCAACAAAATTTACAAATCTTTAGCGGATTGACTATGAAAAAAAAGTCTGAAGACAGAAATTAACAAAACCAAGGTTGAAAGGGGGACAACAATACTGACCTTACAGAAATAAAAATGCCAACAAATTAAACAACTTAGGTAAAGTGGAGTACAGAAACTGAATCAAGAAAAACAGAAAATAGTAATATAATAACAAATGAATTAGCAATTAAAATTTTTCCCACAAAGAAAAGCCTTGGTTTCTATGGTTTTATTGGTGAATTCTTTTTTTTTTTTTTTTTGTAGAGACAGAGTCTCACTTTATCGCCCTGGGTTAGAGTGCCGTGGCGTCACACTGCTCACAGCAACCTCCAGCTCTTGGGCTTAAGCGATTCTCTTGCCTCAGCCTCCCTAGTAGCTGGGACTACAGGGGCCCGCCACAGCGCCCGGCTGTTTTTTTGTTTTTGCACTTCCGCCGAGGCCGGGCTTGAACTTGCCACCTTCGGTATATGGGGCCGGCGCCCTGCTCACTGAGCCACAGGAGCCGCCCTTTATTGGTGAATTCTATCAAATAGTTTTAAAAGTTGGAATACTAAATTCTTCATAAGCTTTCATAAAATATAAAAGAAAATACTTCTCAATTAATTCTATAATAACAGTGTTAATTTGACACCAAAGCCGGAATAAGTCATTTCAATAAAAGAAAACTGCAGACCAATGTCCCACATGAACATAGATGTAAATTT
>CAUYON010055629.1:0-33448 GCA_963573935.1 Arctocebus calabarensis
GTGGACGCCTGTAATCCCAGCAACTTGGGAGGCGGAGGCAGAAGACTCGCTTGAGCCCAGGAATTGGAGGTTGCTGTGAGCTGTGATGCCACAGCACTCTATCCAGGGTGACAGCTTGAGGCTCTGTCTCAAAAAAAAAAAAAAGAAACTTGATAATTTATGTGAGACTAGCAACTACTTTTTGTAAAAGGTCTGCCACTGAACAGGCTGTATTTACATTTGCCACAAATTCTGAACTAAATGCAAGGAATCACTAGGTGAAAGTGAAAATAACCTTTCCTGACCTCTGTTATTTGAAGTGTTGTTTCCCTGAAGCTGGTACAAATTATTTATCAGGAAAGAAAGAACACGTTGTATGGCAACTTCTCGGCATTACTTGGACAACTTCTCTGTACAGTTTGTCAGTCAAGTTCATCTCTGTTTTTATATTTTTTAATCTCTTTGGATTTTTGATATAACAAATGAGCTGTCAGACTTACTTGTCTTATTTTACAAAATTGGACCTTTGAATGCCTCAACTTAAAAACTATTCTTAAGTTTTCCTCTTTTGCTTTGGTTGTTATAAAACTCAGAGCCAAATATATAGCCTCCTCAGTTAAGGAGTGTAGAATTTTTTAGCTTATGTTTTGAGTACAAATTACCTTCTAGGTCCGTTCGTTACTACTACATAACTTTCCTACCATTTTTTCCCATTCCCCAGACCCTTATTTTGCCCCCCAGTCCCCATTTAAATTGATGCTATGTGCTTCCTTCTTAGCTATCACCCATCTGTTTTGGAATGGGAGGATATAAATAAAAGCAAAAAATAAACCTATCTTCTAAAAAGATTTGCCCGTATAGTGAAAATAGCAAATTGAAACAGGTGAAGTGAAAAGCCCAATTTTGTTTTCCTTTTTATCTATATGTATTTTAAGTGAGGTGAGGTTGTTTTGAGGAAATGATACTTTTGTTGACATTTGTGATGGTTTTAGTGTTTGGGGGCTAAAAAACGATTGTTTCAGTGGCGCCTGTGGTTCAGTGGGTAGGGCACCGGCCCCATAAACCCATGGTGGCGGGTTCAAACTCGGCCCTGTCAAACTGCAAATAGCCAGGCATTGTGGCGGGCGCCTGTAGTCCCAGCTACTTGGGAGGCTAAGGCAAGAGAATTGCCTAAGCCCAGGAATTGGGAGTTGTTGTGAACTGTGTGACACCACGGCACTCTACCAAGGGAGATAAAATGAGACTCTGTCTCTACCAAAAAAAAAGATTGTTTCTTTCAAATTATTTCTAATGTAGAGATGCTGGATTTTTTTTTTTTTTTTTTTTTTTGAGACAGAGTCTTACTTTGTCGCCCTGGGTAGAGTGCCGTGGTGTCACACAGTTCACAACAACTCCCAACTCTGGTGTCGTAGCTCATAGCAACCTCAAACTCTTGGGCTTAAGCGACCCTCCTAAGTAACTGGGAGTACAGGTGCCTGGCACAACACCCAGCTAGTTTTTAGAAACAAGGTCTCGCTCTTGCTCAGGCTGGTCTTGAACTTATGAGCCAAGTGATCCACCTGCTTCAGTCTCCCAGAGTGCTAGGATTACAAGTGTGAGCCACCTCAGCCGGCCAGAGACACTGGATTTTTAAATAAAATGGTAATTGAAAATTTGGATAACTTTAAAAGTTAGTGACTGCCTTAATCCTGTTGGGTTGCTATAATAAAATATCATAGAATGGGTAGCTTATATAAACAGCAGGACTTTCTCTCTCACAGTTCTAGAGGCTAGGAAGTCTCAGATCAAGGTCCTGGCACATTCTGTGTCTGGTGAGTGCCTGTGTTCTGGTTCATAGATGGTGCCTTCTCACTGTGTCTGCACATGGTGGAATGGGGAAGGCAGCTCTCTGGGGCCTCTTTTATAAGGATGCTAATCCCATCCTTGAGAGCTTCACCCTCATGATCTAATCACCTCCCCAAGGCCTCACTTCCAAATGGCATCATAGGGCAATTGGGATTTCAACATATGAATTGGGGGTGGTGGTAGAATAAACATTAAGTCCATAGCAGTCACTGTTGATTAGTTGAAATAGTTTGAAAGAGTTACATTGTTTTCTATCAAAAAAGGTACTTTTCTCTTGTATTTTGTCTGAGAATAAATGAAAGAGTATTCATATTTCTGTGGATCTTTGTATTAAATTGGAAGTTAATTATGTGAATAGAAAAGAATCTATTGATTATAAAATAGTGGAAGGAAAGAAATGGGATGTGGAGAGGATTAGCTGTCTTTGGTTCATGTATTTTATTCAAACATCTGTCCTCTAACCAAATGAAGTCCACAGTGATAATTGGGCTCATCTGACTATTTTGCTCTCTTCCTACTTCTTGTGCCTCTGAAGTAACATTGTAATATGAAAGACCAAGAATTATATTGTCATATATGTAAATGATGCAAATTTAATGCGATAGGTCATACCAGGTCCTTTATTACTATTTCCTCTTCTTGATTTCTTTTGTTCATACCTATGGCACCTTTACTTTTCCCCTTTCTTTGCTTTGTACTTGTTTCTTGTACTAGGTACAAAATTCCTTTCCCTGCCTCCTCTTCCTTTGTTTGCCAGTCCTTGTGAATAAGTCATTCCTGAGAATTAATTGTCTTGGAATACTTATAACTACTTCTAAGTCTGTTAGGCATCTGCCACTATCAGTTAATCTGAAACATTAATCTGGAGATAAAATTGGGCATCTTGATCAATTTAATGCAGAGAAGTTTAAACCTCATATTAATATGGAGGGAATTAATAAGAAAATGTTTGGTAACTTCAGCTTTTTGCCAGTGACATGTTATAATTCATTCATACTGACAGTGATTAACTCTGTAGTAGATTTTCATGTTTTTATAATATTAACCTTATTTACTATCATAGATCTCTCTGATAAGCTTTCAAAGAAGATTAATTCTTTTTAACAGACACAAATTCACAAGAAGTTCCACTCCTCGAGCATTTATAGTTGGAATTTATGGAACAGTTCTTGTAAGAGTTCTGCCTTAAAGTATACGTTGGTTACAGTGGCACCGAATGAAGTTTATAAAGGTCTTTATTCATTCAATCAGCTAAGGTTATGAGATAGGGTACTGCTTCAGTCCAGGAAGTATTATACATTTTTTTTTTCTCCCAGAAAGCGGATGTGATTGTTTTTGGGTAATGGTAGCTAAATTGGAGTGCCTTTCCAATAGAAGGAAGTTAAAATTTAGTCACTGTAAGATTTCAATAGATCTTGATTATTTTTGTTTGTTTGTTTGTTTGTTTTTTTGAGACAGAGGCTTACTCTATTGCCCTCGGTAGAGTTCTGTGGCCTCACAGCTCACAGCAGCCACCAACTCTTGGGCTTAAGCGATTCTCTTTCCTCAGCTTCCCAAGTAGCTGAGACTACAGGTGCCCACCACGACAGCTGGCTACTGCTGTTTTAGCTGGCTGGGGCTGGGTTCGAACCCACCACCCTCGGTATATGGGGCCGGCACCCTACCCATTGAGCCACATGTGCCACTCAATAGATCTTGTTTGAAAATATTAATAATAGCTTTTATTTTTAAGATCAATTTTGGGTTTACAGCAAAATTCAGAAAGTACAAAGTTCTCACCTATCTTCCCCCCCACCCCACCCCACAGGCTTTCCCACCTGGAGCATCCCCCACCAGAGTTACATTTGTTACAATCTGTGAACCAACACTGACACATTATTATCTCCCAAAGTCCATAGTTTATATTAGGATTCACTCTGTGTTGTACGTGCTATGGGTTTTGACAAACATAATAATATATATCTACCCTTAAAGGATCATACAGAATCCTTTCACTGGCCTAGAAATCCTCTGTGTCCCACCTATTCATTCTTTCTTCCTTCCAAACACCTAGAAACCTGTGATAGTTTCATTGCTTCTGTATTTTTACCTTTTCCAGAATGTCATATAATTGGAATTATGTAGTAAGTAGCCTTTCATATTGGCCTCTTTCACTTGGTAATATAATTTAAGATTCCTGTATTTCTTTTAGTGGCTTGGTTGCTCATTTCTTTTTCACAGTGAATAATAGTCTATTTTATGGGTGTACCACAGTTTTTCTATTCGCCTATTGAAGGATATCAGTTGCTTCCAAGTTTTGGTAATTATGAATAAAGCTGTTGTAAACGTTCGTATGTGTGGACCTACATTTTTAGCTCATTTAAGTAAATGCCACAGAGTATGATTGCTGGATTGTTTACCATTTTTATAAAAGTAATTATGTAGAGTAAAGCAAAACCTGCAAAATCTTCCTTTTGTTAGCAAAATTGAACTTGATCCAGGAAAGGGCTGAAGACTTTTTGGGGGATTATTTCAGTCATAACACCAGTAAATTTTATCACTATTATCTCTTTATGCCAGGATTACTGCAGTTTTCTTATAGCTGGGCAGTTGGCCAGTTTTACCCACTTCCCATTTTATTTCGTACTCAATTTGCAGACTAAACAAAAGACTTCAGCCTCCCTTCTCAAATTTATTGTACTCTTTTTTTTTTTTTTTTTGAGACAGAGCCTCAAGCTGTCACCCTGGATAGAGTCCTATGGCATCACAGCTCACAGCAACCTCTCATTCCTGGGCTTAAGCGAGTCTCTTGCCTCTGCCTCCCAAGTAGCTGGAACTACAGGCGCCCACCACAACTCCTGGCCATTTTTTGGTTGCAGCCGTCATTGTTGTTTGGCGGGCCGGGCTGGATTCGAACCCGCCAGCTCAGGTGTATGTGACTGGCGCCTTAGCCCGTTGAGCCACAGGCTCTGAGCCAAATTTATTGTACTCTTACGTAGTCTATGGAATGGAATATATTATATATGTGTATATAAAAACACGTATCTTCTGTTTTGTTTTTTTTTTTTTTGTGACAGATTCTCAAGCATTCAACCTGGGGAGTTCTATGGCGTCACAGCTCATAGCCACCTCCAACTCTTGGGCTTAAGCGATTAAGTGATTCTCTTGCCTTAGCCTCTCAAGTAGCTGGGACTACAGGCACCTGCTACAACGCCCGGCTCGTTTTTGGTTGTGGCTGTCATTGTTATTTGGCAGTCCCAGGCTGGATTCCAACACACCAGCTCTGGTGTATATGGCTGGCACCCTAGCCACTTGAGCTACAAGTGCTAAGCCACATATCCTGTTTCTTACAAAAAATGCAAAATTTACCATTTTATTCATATTAAAATTTATAGTATGGTATTAACTATACTATATAATGTGTAATATAGTATTAACTATATGCACACTGTTGTGCAACAGATCTCTAGAGTTTTTTGATCTCCCAAAAGTAATAACTCTCCATTCCCCCTCCTTGTCAGCCCTTGGTAACCCCATTCTCCTTTCTGTTTCTATATATTTTAGTACTTTAGATACCTCATATAAGTAGAATTATGCAGTATTTGCATTTTTATAACTGGACTACTTCATTTAATATGTCTGCCAGGTTCATCCATGATGTAGCATATAATAAGGTTTCCTTTTTTTAAGGCTGAATAATATTTAATTGAATGTATATGCCACATTTAAAAAACTCATTTATCTATTGATGGATAGACATTTCCACCTTTTGGCTAATGTGAATAGTGCTGCAGTGATTGTGGTGTATAAATATTTCTTTTAAGATCCTGTTTTCTGTTCTTTGAGTGTATACCAAGAGTTAGGATTGCTGGATTGTATGGTAATTCTATTTTTACTTTTTTTTGAGGAGCTTCCATACTTTTTCCACAACAACTACACCATTTTACATTTCTACTAACAGTGCAAGGGTTCCAGTTTTTCTACATTTTTGCCAGCCCTTGTTATTTTGTTATTTTAGAGTGGCCATCCTAATGGGTGTGAAGGGATATCTCATTGTGGGTTTGATTTGCATTTCCCTGATATTTACTATTGTTGAGCATCTTTTCATAGGCTCTTTGGCCATTTATATATCTTTTGTGGAGAAATGTCTATTCAAGTTCTTTGTCTATTTTTAAATCACCTGATGGTGTTGAGTTATCAGAGTTCTTTGTGTATTCTAGAAATTAACCACTTACCAGACATGGTTTGCAAATACCGTCTTTCATTCTCTAGGTTACCTTTCTAACCCTGTGGAATTTTTCCTTTGCTGCACAGAAATTTTTAAGTTGGTTGGAGTTCTGTTTATTTTTACTTTTCTTGTTTATGCTTTGGATATTATTTCTAAGAAATCGTTGTTAAATTCAATGTTCTGAAGCTTTTCCCCTGTTTTCTTCAAGGAGCTTTATTATTTCAAGTATTATGTTTAGGTCTTTAATCTATTTTGAGTTATTTTTTGGATATGGTGTAAGGTAGGATCCAGTTTCATTCTTTTGCATGTGACTGTGCAATTTCTCCAATATTGTAGATTCTTAACCTGCAGGTCAGCAGCTTCAGATCTGCACATTACTCAAATTACATGCAGTATTTTGGGCATGCTTGTGTGTATATATGTCCCTTTTTAAGAAGGGGGGTCCATTAACTTTCATCAGATCTAGAAGTGGTTACTAACCCCTACCCTTGCCCTGCTGGCTGAGGGCTAAGACTTTGACAATCTAAAAGAAGTAATTATTTAAATTTAAATGTATTATTATGCCTGGCTATGGGAAATTGTGCTTATTATTAGAACATAGCACCCTTATGAATGAAGGAAAAGTTCATGCTGCTAATGAAGTGAGAACCTAAGTGAGAAGCAGGATGAGACCAATTTGAAGTGTAGCATTCACAGCTCTTTATTTCCTTGATTTGTTCACAATTTCTCATAGATAAGGGTGGCAGATCAGCTTAGTGCATAATCCTATTAAATATTTTGAAAGTTTGTTGAAAACAGAAAACCAACGTGTTTTCTCTGGTGTTACTGTTTTTGATTATGTTCCTTTTATTTGAAGAGCTTGGTTCCTTGAGGTAATCAGTTTTGTTTTTAGATCTGGGTTTGTAATGAATAAGTGGTAATGGTTATATATTCTTGAATTTTAGAAATTATAATGTCCACTACCCCCTAAGAAAAAATTAGTAACAAATAAAAATCAGAAAGAACTAGAGGAAAGTCTCTTCAATTGTGGGGCAAGATTGACTAAAAGCTTAACTTTGAGCTTTATCCTGAATCCTCTGTTGATATCCCTTCACATGGGCTGATAATGTATACACTAGGCTGCAAAGGTAGTCAGGTTCTATGTTGATTTGAAAGTTGCACATTATAAAGTTTGGATTTGATAGTGATGTTTTCAAGCAAACCAGCCTGCAGGAGCATGTGTTAGGAATGCTTTTATACCCCTCATCACTGAAAACTCTCAATTGCATAAAGGGAAGCAACCCCCCTCCCCATTCATGCTGTTTTTTAAATAACTCTTTAAATAGAAATGTTGCATCTGTAACATATTAAGACTGGCTTCTCTGACAGGCTTGGCCAAAGAAAATAGTTTTCTACTGTGTATATAATCTTGTGTTTTAAAAACATTAGCTATTAAAAGAGAGAAAGGAATGTGTGTGCTAGCATTACATAAAATTTATTTGAATTATCTGAATTATAAGAAAATATCTTGGCAAAATGCATCTTTACACATCCCAGATGCTTAAGTATGAGTTTCTGCTAATAATGTTCATCCCTTTTATCTGTTCTCTTTGTTTGAAATTGGGATGCCTTTAAGGTCCTTGTGAATAGGAAGCTGGGAAAAAGGGCAGGTGAGGTTAAAAGGAAAGCAAGATCCCCTGTGTTTCCAGTATCTCTTCTTATTGCAGGATCAGTTTGGATTGTAAGCTGAAATTGAAAAGCAGAATTTAATGTTGACCTGTAAAGTTGAAGGTCCAAAAAGGCTTATTTGTCTTCACTAAAGCCTGTCAGTTTTTGAATTGAGAAGAGTGCTTTTGGCTATAAAAGCTTTGAAATGTAAACATTGAGGAAACTAACTGTTTGTAATATCTAAGTAATATAACATATGCGGGTGCACATCTTAGAATTTTTCTCATTTATCCTGAAAGTTTTACACAGTCATTTAGTGAGGAATTTTTAGCCATTAGAATTGATTATGCTGTGCAATTTAATGCCAAAGTTTCTACTGTGGCCCTTCCTAAAAAAGTGTTTTGGTTGATCATAAAAATTGTGCCTGGAGAAGACTGTCTATTTGAAATAATAGTCATATCATTTACAAATAAGCACAGGAAAAGTACATCCTTATGTTGTTTTATTAAATCTTCCTTTTCCCACATTCTCATTACTATACTGTCCCTTCTGCTACTTGACATGTAGAAAATTGGCTTGTATTACATCTTCCATTTATTTTCAGAATTATGTGTACCAGTGAAGCAGCAATTTTATTTCTCAAGCATCTAATTTTATTTGTTTAATTATTAGATTGAAAAGTTATAGATGTCAGAATGAGTGTCTGTCCCCTTGTAGGAAATTGCTGAGTAAATAAACACATTTATCACCCTTTTTTGGATAACATATAATTTAAATTACTTTTTGACCAAATATGTTTTTGGAGTAGAGAAGAATATTATTTTTCATGATATTGACAGGACATTATGTTTATATCACATTCAGAAAGGAAAAGAAGCTTGTACTAGATTATTACATAAATAAAGAGTCCAAGTCTTTGTCGTGAATGCTAACCAGAGGTGTACATCGGATGACTATAGATCCCACCCCAGAATTGCTAAATCCAAATCTCAGGAGGTAGAAACATGTGTTTTTTACAAACTCTACCAGAAGCTCTAATTAATGTGTTTGTCATGGTTCTGTAGCAACTAATTATTCTTTGGGAAACATGGGTTTTAATACATTTAGAATTTTGCACTTCAGTCTTGTGTACATTGTTTGTTTTAAATTTCACTAGCCATTTAGTAGATATTGTGTTTTGTTTGTTTGTTTATTTTGAGACAGAGTCTCACTATGTCACCTTCAATAGAGTGCCATGGGTCATGGTGTCATAGCTCACAGCAGCCTAAACTCTTGGGCTTAAGTGATTCTCTTGCCTCAGCCTCCCAAGTAGCTGGGACTACAGGCACCTGCCACAATGCCCAGCTATCTTTTGTTGTTGCAGTTGTCTTTGTTGTTTAGCAGGCCTGGGCTGGGTTCAAACCTGCCTGCCTCAGTGTACATGGCTGGCACCCTAATCACTGAGCTACGGGTGCCGAGCCAATATTGTGTTTCTTTTAAAGGTAGGATTTTCCTATTTCCATAAAAATGATTTGCATAACTATTAAGTAACATAAAGATATGAAAAGAATATACAGAAGTAGCCACAGAGGGGAAGATATGTTGAGTGATCTTCAGATCCCCCCACTGCCCTGCCATACTAGGTAGGAAACTTCCCTGAGAACTGCTTGTGCCTAAACAATTGTGGAAGAAATGAGCCATATTATAATACATCTGTCTATTTAGGGTGTTGAAGACCCATTAGCTCAATATTCAAGAAGGCTAAGATTTAACTGGAGTTAAATGTAGTAGGTTTAAAGCGGGACTGAGAGGCAGCAACCTAGTTCATCACCCAAATTATGCATTTAGTAGTTGTGTGACTGTGAGCACCTTCTTCAACACCTTAGAGTATTTGTGTTTTCATCTGTAAAGTGAAAGTAATTAAGAACCCACCTTACATTGTTATCACAAGGCTTAAATGAGATAACCTTTAGTATAAAATGGTAGTCAAAAAATGTTGCAGCACGCTTAATTGATTTAACCTTCAGTGGCTTTTAAAAATGAAATGGATTTCTAAAACTAGAAAATACTATTTTGTTAAGTATCTAACATAAAGTCTAAAAGCTGGTAAGTTACAGAGCCAGGAATAGAAAGAATCCATTCCTAAGTGCCAGTCCAAAAAGAGGCAGTAAGGGGGTAACATCTTCCCGGCTTCTGAATTGCCTAGGTTGTGACTTGTCGACATTCTGTCCCATTGCCTTTGTATTGTTTCATGCTGCACAAATCAATTTCAATACATCAAAGTTCATTCAGTTTATGACTAATCAGAAAAAATGTCACTGGGGAAATTGCTAGTGGCCTATATTTGTAATTTATCTGATTAGGTAAAGTTACCACATTTGATGCCTTGGTTAAGAAAAATCTATCACATTTTATGTCTTTTTCTCTTCCCTTGATAACCATTCCTTTAGCAAGTTTTTCTGACTTGTCATACATAAAGTAAATAAAATTTACCTCAGCCTGCAAAAAGGCAGTTTCTATCCCCTCCCACCCCTGAAGAGGGGCATTTTTCACAAATTAATAATTACATTAAAATTTAAACAAGGGTGGCTCGGCGCCTGTGGCTCAACGGGCTAAGGTGTCAGCCACGTACACCTGAGCTGGCGGGTTCGAATCCAGCCTGGGCCTGCCAAACAACAATGATGACTGCAACCCAAAACAAAAACAAACAAACAAAAAAACCCCCAAATTTAAACAAGGGGCAAGTACATACAGTCAGGCACCCAAATAATAATAGGCTGCAGATAAGAGAGTGGCCCAGTGGCCCAGTACGACTATAATGAAGCAGAAAAATTTCTATTGCCTAGTGACATTGTACCCATTATAAAGTTCTATTGCCTAGTGACATTGTAGCGCAATGCCATTACTGTTTCTATGTTTAGCTATATTAGATACATAAATTCAGTACAGTAACATGCTGTACAAGTTTATAGCCTAGGAACAAAATGCTGTAGCCTCTGTGTGTTACTATATCATCCATATCATTCAAGCTATACCGTCCATCTAGGTTTGTGTAAGTATACTCTATGGTGTTCCCAAAACAATGAAATCGCCTAGTGATGCATTTCTCTGTATGTAGCCCAGTTGTTAAGAAATGCATAACTGTACTGAAGTTACCATTTTTCTTCACTAAATCAGGGATGGGTTTTAAAAGTAACTATAATTCTGTAGGTTTAAAAAAATTATTTGTTTGTAAGACATTTACATGGTTCAAAATTCAAAAAATACAAAGTTTACAAAGTTTTCCTATTTTATTTCCTCTGTCACCCAGTTACCCCTCTTAGAAACAAAGAATGGTCAGGTGGCTCACACCTATAATCCCAGCACTCTGGGACGCCGAGTTGGATAGATTGCCTGAGCTCACAGGTTTGAGACCAGCCTGAGTCTCTAAAAATAGCCAGGCACCTGTAGTCCCAGCTACTTGGGAGGCTGAGGCAAGAGAATCGTTTAAGCCTAAGAGTTTGAAGAAAAAAGAAAGAGAGAGAGAGAGAGAGAGAGAGGAAGGAAAGAAAGAAGCATGTTACTAGTTTCTTAAGAATCCTTCCTAGAAAGCACACCTAATTCATGTATATTTCTTTGGCTAAAATTGAATAACATGGCTACCCTAGCTGCAGAAGAGAAGGAAAATACAGTCTTTTAGCTGAGTGCATTCTATTTGAAAAAGTTTGAAGTTCTGCTTCTAAGGAGAAGGGGGGAGAAAGTGCTATTAAATGATGTCAACTTGAAGTCTTATGCCTCAAGATTGTTCTAATTTATACTCACCAACAATGTATGAAGATACAATTTTACAGGATTATTGTTTTGTTACTTTATACCAAGCATGCACAATTAAATTTGTATAAATTAAAGATTTTATATCTTTTGCCTTAACTTTAGTATCTTACTCTAGCATAAAGTGTGACACAAAAGAATCACTTATATCTCACTTAGAAATGAGAGTTAATGCTAAGATATACTGCAAGCAAAATAATTTTTTTAAAGATTATAGGTCAGTCCTTTGCTCTTAGGAAAAGTGAACCTTTAGAGATGGAAAAGTTAACCACATTTACGTGAAAGTTACTACCTCATTTCTAGCATTCCTATGGTTTATAACTTTAAAAAATTATCTGCTTTAATTTTTTAACTTTTATATAGGCTGTCTATATGTACTAAATGAGAGAATTTAGGGTATGTGGGTTAGAGAAAAATCAGAGCTATGTTGGTATTAATAAATAGTGTTTGAATTGAACTTGTAGAGATAGATTTATTTGGTTCTTTTGGGTGCTTATGATGTCCTTCATATCAGAGGTACTGTAGAAATGCTAATCATTTGGCATTAATGTTGTATAGAGGAATATAAATGAGAAAAAATATTCTTCTCTTATCCATGTTAATATTTCAGCTAATGGAAGTAGTAAATTGGGCTGTGGTATGGGAACAGATTAGGTAAGGGCAAGCAGACCTACCTGTTTGAGGAGAAGTTGTTGTCCAGTTGGCAGTGGGATAGAACATATGTAGAGGAAAAGGAAGGAGTTAAAACTAGACACAGAAATGGACTTTGAATGGAGAAGAGGAAATTTGGATTTTATTCATTTTCATTTTGTTCAAAGTTTTTAGTTTTATTTTCTGGTTTCAATACTTTATTTTTTTTGAGGCAGAGTCTCAGTCACCCTGGGGTTGAGTGCCATGGTGTTACAGTTCAGAGTAACCTCAAATTCTTGGGCTCAGGCAATCTGGGTAGCTAGAACTATAGGCGCCTGCTGCCACACTCAATTTTTCTATTTTTAGTAGAGATGGGGTCTCCCTCTTGCTCAGGTCTTGAACACCTGAGCTCAAGGGATCCGTGCATCTCGGCCTCCTAGAGTGTTAGGATTACAGGTGTCAGCCACTGCCCTTGGCCTTGTTCAAAGTTTTTGAAGAAGAAAGTGACCTTGTTTGTATTAGTCTCTAAAATGATGAGGTTGGGCTTTAGACATGTCACTAAGTTGTCAGCTTGAGAGATTTGGTAATCAGTCATACAGTTTAATAGTTTAATACAGTGACTAAGCCACCAAGGCTAAAAGGTTAGAGAAATAAAGAGAAGGCTGAACTTTGACAATGCCTGTATCTAGGGAATAGTTCCACCTCCACATCTCTCTCTTTATCCCCTTGAAATTTAATTTTGAGGAATGCAGGTGATTGTGTCTTGGAACTTATCACAGTCTGGATTTTACTAGTTATATCCATGTGCTATAGCATGTTATTCTGCTCTCTCTGTTCATTAGTAGTTGTATGCAGAGGCTTGATCACATTTGTGTTTTGATTTTTTTTTTTCCTTTTTGTGGTTTTGTTTTGATGGCTAGACCTGACTATTTTGCTTTGCCGTGATCTGTACTTAATTAGGAGGCACATAATATTTGGTAATTTCTCCTATTTTGATATTAGTAGACAATGATGATTAATGCCTAGATGCATTAATTTGCTAAGGTTTACAAAATGGTGATATTCTAATTCCACTATTTTTTTTATTTTCTTCTTTATTGTGCTTTATAAACTGAAATATATCTACAAAGTAAAACTTTTAACGTCTGTTTGATTACTTGTTGGTAGGTATAATTTGTATAAAATACAAGGCCTAGTGCTGTGGCTTGCAGCTGTAGTCTCAGTGACTCCACAGGCAGAGGCAGGAGGATTGCTTGAGGTTAGGAGTTTGAGAGCAGCCTGAGAAACACAGTCAGACTTTGCCTCTAAAAGGAAAAAAAATAGGGTAAATGTATGATTTGTTTGCTTTATCCATTTTCTTTTTTTTTTTGAGACAGAGCCTCAAGCTGTCACCCTGGTAGAGTGCTGTGGCATCACAGCTCACAGCAACCTCCAATTCCTGGGCTCAAGCGAGTCTCCTGCCTTTGCCTCCCAAGTAGCTGGGACTACAGGCGCCCGCCACAACGCCTGGCCATTTTTTGGTTGCAGCCACCATTGTTGTTTGGCAGGTCCAGGCTGGATTCGAACCTGCGAGCTCAGGTTACGTGGCTGGCGCCTTAGCCCATTGAGCCACAGGCGCTGAGCCTGCTTTATCCATTTTCAAAATAATGAATTGGTTCACCAGCATCCTTCAACAGTGACTAGTTAATATTAATTTATGAATTTAAGCATATTTAGTATTTTCATTTCACTGAAATTATTGTCTTCATTGGTATGCAACTTATATTATCTTGGCCACTGGGCTCCTGAGTCTTTTTGATATAACACTGGTATTAACGATTTGACAGTATGTTCCAGGCTGATCTTATACATTTCCTCTCACAGACTCAGAATCAACCTTTTCCTCCAAGTCCCCTTAGCCCTAGAGGTACTTACTGCTTTTGAACTGGTCTTTGTTTCTAGGCTTTTTCAGTGGGCAGATCCTGTTAAGATAAGTTGACATCAGGAGTTAATACTGATACTTAAAATTCAAATAAATTATTAAAATTCTGATCTTATACTGGAATTTCCTTCTTCCTCTATAGGGCTATTGGTAAACCTGGTTTTCAGTGGTACCAGAAATTATATAATAGAATTAGAACTTCATGAAAGTATTCCTTTGTTTCATCCCATATTACATACCCACCACTTACAATACCAACACCAACAATCTGGTTAATGAAAATAAGTTAAAATTGGCTTGATGCCTGTAGCACAGTGGTTATGGTGCCTGCCACATGCACCGAAGGTTCAAACCCGGCCCGGACCAGCTAAACAACTGCAACAAAAAAATAGCTGGTGTTGCGGTGGGCGCCTGTAGTCCCAGCTACTCAGGAGGCTGAGGCAAGAGAATTGCTTAAGCCCATGAATTTGAGGTTGCTGTGAGCTGTGACGCCACTGCACTCTACTGAGGGCGACATAATGAGACTCTGTCTAAAAAACAAACAAAAAAAAAAGTTAAAATTATTCAAATAACTTTATTAAAGTATATTTGACATACAAAAACTGCACATATTAAAATTGTACAATTTCATAAGTTTACTATATGTATACACGTGAAACCATTGCCTCCATCAAGATTCTGAACATATTCATCACCACAAAAATATTCCTCTGCCCCTTTCTAATTTTTTCTTTCCATGCCTCCCTCCTCCCACCAGGATATCTAGGTTTTTTGTCACTGTAGATTAGTTTGCATTGTCTAGTATTTCATATGAATGGAATGGGCTGGGGTTTGTTTTTTGTTTGTTTGTTTGTTTGGTTTTTTTTTTTTTTGAGACAGAGTCTCAAACTGTCACCCTGAGTAGAGTGCTGTGGCATCACAGCTCACAGCAACCTCAAACTCTTGGGCTTGAGCGATTCTTTTGCCTCAGCCTCCCCAGCAGCTGGAGCCCAGGCACCCGCCACAACACCTGGCTATGGAATGGGCTCTTTTCATCTGGCTTCCTTTATTCAGTTTAATTATTTTGAGATTCATCCTGTGGTTTCATGAAATCAATAGTTCATGTCTTTTTTACTGCTTAGTAGTAATCTACTACATGTTGTAGGAATATACCATAGTTTTCTTTATTCATTCACCTGTTTATAGGTATTTGGATTATTTCTAGTTTGGAGCTATTACAAATAAAGCTGCGGTCAACATTAATGTATGAATCTTTGCGTGGGTGTATGTTTTCATTTTACCTAGGAGTGGAGTGGCTGGATAATAATAGTAAGCATATGTATAGTTTTTTAGTGTTTTCCAAAGGATTTTACCACTTTGCATTTCCACCAGCGGCATGTGAGTTCTAATTCCTCTACGTCATTACTGATACTTAGTGTGGTTAATGTTTTAAATTTTAGACTTTTTTTTTTTTTTTTGAGACAGAGCCTCAATCTGTTACCCTGGATAGAGTGCCGTGGAATTACAGCTCACAGCAACCTCCAATTCCTGGGCTCAAGCGAGTCTCCTGCCTCTGCCTCCCAAGTAGCTGGGACTACGGGCACCCACCACAACGCCTGGCCATTTTTTGGTTGCAGCCGTCATTGTTGTTTGGCGGGTCCAGGCTGGATTCGAACCCGCCAGCTCAGGTGTACGTGGCTTGCGCCTTAGCCCGTTGAGCCACAGGCGCCACGCCTAAATTTTAGACATTTTAATATGTACGTAGTAGTAATAACTAGTACTCTGCCCTTATGTCTTTTATGGTGAAATGTGTCTGTTCAAGTCTCTTTCCTACTTTTAAAAAAGTTGTGTTTGCAGCTCAGTGCCTATAGCTCAGTGGTTATGCCAGCCATATAAACAGAGGCTGGCAGGTTTGAACCTGGGCTAGGCCTGCTAAACAACAATGACAACTACAACAACAATAACAACAACAAAAAATAGCCGGGTGTTGTGGCGGGCTCCTGTAATCCCAGCTACTTGGGAGGCTGAGGTAAGAGAATCACCTAAGCCCAAGAATTTGAGGTTGCTGTGAGCTGGATGCCATGGCACTCTACTAAGGGCAACATAGTGACACTCTGTCTCAAAAAAAAAAAAAGTTATGTTTGTTTTCTGATTATAAACCTTTGGAGAGTTTTTTATTCTAAGTACAAATCCTTTATCATCTGTCTAATTTGCAAATAAATTCTGTAGTTTGTAGAGTATGTTTTCATTTTTATAACAGTGTCCTTGGAAGAGCTGTAATTTTTTTTATTTTGTTTCGTTTTGTTTTTGGAGATAGAGGCCTACTCTGTCACCCTGGCTAGAGTACAGTGGCATCATCCTAGCTTACTGCAACCTCCAAACTCCTGGGCTCAGTTGATTCCCCTGCCTTGGCTTCCCAGACTGCTAGGATTATAGGCGTGAGCCACTGCACTAAGGCCCAACTTTTTTTTTTTTTCTTTGTAGAGACAGAGTCTCACTTTAGCACCCTCAGTAGAGTGCCGTGGCGTCACATAGCTCACAGCAACCTCCAACTCCTGGGCTTAGGCGATTCTCTTGCCTCAGCCTCCCGAGTAGCTGGTACTATAGGCACCCGCCACAATGCCCGGCTATTTTTTTGTTTTGAGGTTCAGCCGAGGCCAGGTTTGAACCCACCACCTTCAGTATATAGGGCTGGCACCCTACTCAATGAGCCACAGACACCGCCCCAAGTTTTTAATTTTGATATTTTCTAATTTGTCAAAAATTTTCTTACAGGTCATGAGTATTTGTTATGACTCCATTTATCTTTATTGCTGGCTTTTTATTTATAATTGTTCTAGTGACTGCTTTAGGATTATACATCTTTAAGGTATCAATGTACCTTCAGTTGATAATTGTATTACTTTAGGCATAGCATAAGGACCTTTCAATACTCTCTATCCATTTCTCTCCTTCTAACCCTTGTTCTGTTATTGTCTTACATTTTACCTATGTTTTAAGGCAGATAACTACATTGTTGTTATTTTGCTTTAAACAGCTGATTACCTTTTAAGGAGATTTAAATACCAAAGTCGTTATATTGACCTATGTTGTTGTTTCCTGTGCTTATTTCTGGTGCTCTTCATTCCTTTATGTAGATCTGGGTTTTTATTTGGTAGCCTTTTCCTTCTGCTTACAGGACTTCTTTACCACTTCTTGGAGAGTACAAGTCTGCTGGTGATGAATTCTTTTAGCTTTTATATATATGAAAAAGTCTTTATATCTTTATTTTTGAAAGTTATTTTTACTGGGTATGCAATCATGGAGTGACAGTTTTTGGTTTTTTTTCTTTAAGTACTTTGATATTACTCTTTGATCTTCCAGATTACGTTGTTTTCAATGAGAAATACACTGTTATATATTTTTTCTATGGCTACTTATAAGATTTTCTCTTTATCAGTGGTTTTGAGCAGTTTGATTATGATGTGCCTTGGTGTAATTTTCTTCATATTTCTTCTTCCTGGGATTCAGTGAGTTTCTTGGACCTGTGGGCTTATAATATATTCATACAGTAGAATACTACACTACATATATAAATTGAGTGAACTAGTTCTAGATGTATCAACATGAATAAAATTCAAAAGAAGGCTAATTTGGGAGAGAGTAACTTATATGGAAAAGCCCATATAACTAGTGTGAGTCTTTATTTAAATATTTAAAATAAAAAACAATTGCATCAAAATTTAAAGTGTGAGTATGAAGAATGCATGCCAGAGCCAGGTTAGTGGTAAACTCTGAGGAGGGAGAGATTCAGATAAAGATGCAGTCTTTAAATGAAAGTGAAGCATTTAATGTCTTAATAAAATATATCTGAAACAGATGTAGGACACATTTTACCTAGGCAATGAGGACATGACTGTTTAATTTCTGTGTTTAAATATGTGTCTACGTGTGTGTCTAAAGTTATATGTCATTTAGTGATATGCACATCACTGATCTGAGTAAGGTCAGTACAGTTCATAATAGCTTCTATTGCTTCATTTTATTAGATAGATATAAAATAACTCCTCCCACATAAATCCCATCCACATAGTTACATTTCAGTAATTTACCAAATAAAAGTCACTCTCAAGAATACATACCTATTTCCTTAAACCGTAGTGACCAGGCCTGGATCCAGTTGGTACACGTGTCCTACACCCAGGTAGTGGGCCGTGTACCTGTGCAATATACCTGTTGGATAGGAATTTATCCACCCCTTCTCCCCCATTCTCCCATTCGAATTTCATTCACGTGAGCATATAAGTGTTAATCTACTAATTCAGAGGGTGGTGGGTTCAAATTCGGCCCTGGCCGAACTGCAAAACAAAAAAATAGCTGGGCGTTGTGGCAGGTGCCTGTGGTCCCAGCTACTCAGGAGGCTGAGGCAAGAGAATCACCTAAGCCCAGGAGTTGTAGGTTGCTGTGAGCTGTGTGACTCCACGGCACTCTACCAAGGGCGACAAAGTGAAACTCCGTCTCTACAAAAATAATAATAATAATAATAATAATAATAATCTGCTAGTTCCAATTTGGTACTGGATACACGTGATGTTTGTCTTTCCATTCTTGGGATACTTAGGACAGCGGTCTCTAATTCCATCCAGGTTGTTGCAGAAAATACAAAATCTCCTTTTTATGGCTGAATAATGTTGAAGGGCACTTGGGTTGTTTCCACATCTTTCAGATTATAAATTGTGCTGCTATAAACATTCAAGCACAAGTGTCTTTCTGATAAAAAATGCCTTTTTTTTTCATTTGGGTAAATGCTTAGTAAAGGGATTGTAGGATCCGTAGGTCTACTTTTAGCTCTTTGAAGTATCTCCCGTACTGCTTTCCATGGGCTGCGCCAGTCTACAGTCCTACCAACAGCTGTATAAGTGGTTCTTTCTCATCATATCCACACCAGCGTCTTGTTCTGGTACTTTATGATGTAAACCATTCTCTCTGGAGTTAGATGATACCTGTATGGGGGTTTCATTTGCATTTCTCTGATGATTAGAAACAATGAACATTTTCTTGTGTGGTTTTTGGCCATTAGTCTTATGTTCTCCAGAAAAGTTCCTGTTCATGTCTCTTGTCCCTTTTTTAATGAAGTTGTTTGATTATTTCCTTGTTTTGCTTGAGCTCTGGTTATCAGCCTTTTTTGGATGGGTAGCATACAAGTATTAAAATTCTGTTTTTTTGCTTTATTGATCATGTCCTTAGCTGTGTAGAAACACTTTAACTTGATCAGGTCCCATTTATTTTGTTGCTGCTGCAACAGCCATTGGGGTCTTCTTCATAAATCCTTTCCTTTGGCTAATAAGATTTAAAAAATTTTTTGGAGAAGGGGATTATATATTAGTGAAACAATGGGCTTTGGTTTCTTTGAAATATTCTTTTTTTTTGAGACAGAGTCTCACTGTTTCGCCCTTGGTAGAGTTCTGTGGCGTCACAGCTCACAGCAACCTCAAACTCTTGGGCTTAAGCGATTCTCTTGCCTCAGCCTCCCAAGTAGCTGGGACTACAGGCACCCGCCACAATGCCCAGCTATTTTTTGTTGTAGTTGACATTGTTGTTTAGCTGACCCGGGCTAGGCTCGAACCCACCACACACAGTGTATGTGGCTGGTGCTGTAACCACTGTGCCACAGGTGCTGAGCCAGCTTTGAAATATTCTTGTGACCAGATGTGGGAAAAAATACACAACTCATTTCTTAAATATAGTTCTGGTTCTGAAATACATACATACTTAATGAAACCAAAATTGAGTGCTCCTCGAGTCTTCCTCAAGTAGGCTGATCCATACATACAGTAGCATTTGTGGGTGATCCCCATTAACTCTCCCTATGTATCCTCTCTCTATACTACTATTAACATATTCTGTAGACATACCCAGAGGGGCAGTTTACAATAAAACAAAAAATTCTGTGAAATTTAATTGTGGTCAAAGGGGTCTTTGGATGGTATGAAGGGAAAGCTTTGTTATTGCTGTTTCATAGAACTTCAGAGTTGAGATAAGGAAGAAGGGAGCGGTCCAGTATAGTAAAAGGACTTATACTGCGTAGTCCAACAGACTTTATCTAATCCCAGTTCTGCCACTTACTCCCTGTAACCCAGGGCAAAGTTTGTTAACTTCATTGCGCATCAGATTTCCTGTTTGAAAAATGAAGGTAACAATCCTTCCCAAGAAAATTGCACATTAGAAACCCTAACTAAGAATGGAAGCAAAAGTATCCAATGTACTCAGCCCTAATATGAAGCTAATTTATAGCTTTCATATGAAGATTTCTTTCTTTTGATCTTTAGGTCCACTGTAGCATTTCTCCATCTCACTACCATGAAGTCTTTGAAACAGATAATTCTTTGTGGTGGGAAATTGTGTCACACATCTTAGTATATTTGATACCAGAAAATCCTCACTCCATTCATACCAATCAAAAATGTCTTCAGACATCGCCAAATGTCCCCTGGTGGTGGGTAGCTCTATGTCTGCAACATCCTTGACATTTAGTATACATTTTCCGAAGAAATGCAGGTGGCTGCAGCATAAGACAATAAATCATAACTTTACCAGAAGATCTGGAAATTTGTCCTGGATTTAAAAGGACTCTGAAAGTGTTAGTCATTGTAAAGTGTGAGGGCAGACTGATTTCCCAAGCAGAAATAATTCTGTTATTTAATTCTGAATACATTAGTGTGGCTTTTCCATCTCCTCCTACCTTCATCTCTCCCATCCTTCCTGTACCTCAGCTTGAGGACTTGTAACTGTGCAGTGCTGGCCTACTGCTGACAAAAATTCATGTCACTATGCAGACATCTTCAGTTCATTTTGATTTGAGGAAATGTGTAATCCATTACTATCAGACATAGAATCATGCACAAAAGTCCTCACAGCCAGCAGGAGTGGAAGAAACCGGATATTGGCAGAGTGAAGATGGGGCTCCTAGTTCAGTTCTGTGTGTACTGCAAAGTATTACACTTTGTTGAACTTCATGATCAAGCATTCAGTAAGAATCTTGAATGTTTGTAAGAATCTCATCACCTCTCAACCAGATGTCTTGGAAGAATTTTGCTTAAGTTCTATGACCTGCAGTTTTCTCACTGATAAGGCTGAAATACTAGTAATATCTGTCTCCCTTGACACTGTCATGGCTTGCCCATCTTACTCTCAACCTTCTGTACTGGAATACGATCATGCTTGGTTCTAACTATTGTTAACACTGCCTGCAAGGTGTACAAGGGGCAGGCTCACATCTGTCCATCTCACTATGGCCTCCACCACATTGCCAACAGATGTTATTTCTCCAATAAAGGAATGGGTTTCACAGTAGTTTCCAGTACACTATACACATGTGATCATCATTTATTCAGTGAATATTTAATGAATGCCTACATTTCCAAGCCTAATTGGGACACTCTCTAGATCCAGGAATACAGTAGATGATAGACGAGACCAAGTTTCTGCCTTCATGGAGTCTACACTCTAATGGGCCAAGCACTCAGCGAGAATTGGAATAGCTATCCATCTGTCTAATTTCAGGGGATGGTAAATGGGCAAATGCTTTGAAAAGATATAGCAGAGTGGAATGAGAGTAATAAGGAGAAGGGAAAGCATGGAAGGAAGTAATTAACATAATAATTTTTATTATAGTGATTAACATTTTCATCAAGGTGATCTTTTTAGCCTTTCATTAGCAGAATTTATACTTTGATTCATTTTCTTAATAGTGATTCCGAACTATTGACTTTCTAAGGGTAAGAATTTCCAGAGCTGGGGCTAGATCATTTGACTTTGAAATAGAGATTTTGACAATACAGCAGATCAAACCTGTGACCTTAATCTAGCCAGTCTGCACTTGAGTCCCTTTGTAAGAAGGCTTTACCTCTAAAGCTTTATATACCATTGGTTTCCTAAATAGCCCCCCTCTCCCTCTTTTATCTCTGAGTATAATGAAAGCAACTTCAGTGAGCTATTTTAAGCTCTTCTTATAAGAGGGCTTCTCAACCTTAGCACTTTTGACATTTGGGGCTAGATAATTCTTTGTTGCATGTGTGTTGTTAGATGTTTAACAGCATCTCTGATCTGTACCCACTAGATGCCAGCAGAACCCCATCTCCAGTTGTAGCATTCAATCAAAACTGTCCCCAGACATCACCTAAGGAACAAAATTCTGCCTTGCATGAACCCTCTCTGCCTTTGCAGCTGTGGTGCAGCATCCTTTGCAGGTGCACTGGCAGACCACACTCAGGTTTGTTTGTACAGCACCCAAGCTCCTTTTCCTTCTCCAATGAATTGAATCCTATCCATCCTTTGAGACCTAGCTAGCCCCACACCTATTGCACAAAGCCTCCTCTAACTGTTGGAACCCTTTTCTTCTCCTCTACTTCTGAATTCCTGTTGTGATTCATTTGGCTGATCACAGCTGTCTTATTCATCTGCTAGCTGAGCTGACTGTTGTTTACTGAAAGGATTAGAACTTTTTATTTTGACTAGTTTATAAGTTCTTCAAAAGGAGAAACCGTGCTTTGGTCACCTATGTATCTTCATAGAGCACTTAGAAGAATACTTGGAAAAATTCTTGGACACTTATTACATAATCGAATTTACCACAAACTGTCTTATTCACAAAAAAATTTCACCCCAAAGCCCCATCTTCAGTCAGGGTATAGCATTCATAACAATCATTTTTGAAAATTATATTTTTTATAAACATACTCTATAATTTTGTCATAACTAGTACTGTGGAGGTTCAGTACTGATATTGGTAGAACTGAGTTTATAGAACTACTTTTTCTTTTATTTTCTTTTAGTTTTTATTTTTCTTAAATTTTGTTGTAACATTTTTATGTCAGAAAACTATGGGGATACAAATGTTTTGGTTACATGAATTGCTTTTGTACAATTTGAGTCAAAGTTGTAAGTGTGCCCCTCACTTGGACATTGTGCACTGTAACTGTTAGGTGTGAATTTATGCCACTCATGCCTATTTTAAGTGTTCTTATTAGACAAGGATGCTGAATTTTATCAAATGCTTCTTCTGTGTCTATTGAGAGTATGATATGGTCTTTGTTTCCATTGATATGATGAATAACAATTATGGATTTGCATATTTTCAACCAGCCTTGTATCCTCAGTTCCAGACCTCTTGTTAGCTCCTGGAGTCTTCTATGGCTTCACTGTGACCCTGGAGACGTGTTTCTGGAGAGGATCCCCCAGCCAGAGGTGCTTGAAGTCCTCTCTCCCCAGTCTCATGGGAAGTTGCTGGTAAGGAGCTGTCTTTAGCTCCAAACCTTTTTGCACCCTCACCCTCAATTTTTCTTTCTTGCTGAAGGATGGGTAAATGAAATCAATAACAAAAGAATTATACATAAGATTAATGAAACAAAAATTGGTTATTTGAAAAGATAAACAAAATCAGTAGACCTCTTGCTAGATTAACCAAAAAACAGAAAATACCAGACCCTAATACTCTCAATCAGAAATGAAAAAAGAGATATTACAACTGATATCAAAGAAATATAAAACATCATCTCTGAATAGTATAAAAACCTCTATGCACATAAACTGGAAAATGTTGAGGAAGTGGACAGATTCTTGGAAACAAACAAACTTCCTAAGGTCAGTCATGAGGAAATAGAACTTCTAAACACACCAATATCAAGAAACAAAGGTGATGGAGCAATTAAAGAAAAGCTTTCAAAGAATGAAAGTCTGGGACTAGATGGTTTTGTAGCTGAATTTTCCTAGACCTACAAAGGGGAATTGGTATCTATACTGCAGAAATTATTTCATAACATTGAGAAGAAAGGAATCCTTCCCAATTCATTCCCCAGAGCTATTGTCACCTTGATACCTAAATTCAGGAATGTACACAACAACAAAAAACCTACAGACCAATATTCCTGATGAATATTGATGCAGAAATTCTCAAATTCTAACCACTTGAATTCAGCTGCACATTAGAAAAATAATCCACCATGACCAAGTGGACTTTATTTCAGAGATGGATGGATGGTTCAACATAAACAAATCTATAAATGTGATTCATTTGTCTTTAACCAGACTATACCTAATTGCTAGCTTTATATGCAAGAGATAGTTACACAACCACTTAAGACTTTGAAGTTGATTGTTTTTTGGTAACATCTTTTGAAGGAAATATATGGAAAGGGACATCCATTCAGGTAAATCAACATTGCCTTCTAGGCGCTAATGGTTTGGTTTAACTCTTGAAAGGAACTTTAATAGGTTAAGAGAAAAGACTACACATTCAATTCTTTCTCTGCCCAAATATATGTTCTTATTCAGTGTGTATCTAGGTTTTCAGTAAGTTCAGTGTTCATGTGGCAGTCAGGCAGTCATTGAACACTGGAGAACCAGACTCAAGGTCCTTTAGTGACAGAGAAGTGTAGGATAACCACAGCTTTCTAACACACTGGCAGCTCAGGTTTCCCCGTGTGCTCACTGCACTTCTGAAGGTTAGCCATCTTTCTGACATTGCTGGACTGCTTAGGAGGTTTTAAAACCTGCACATGTCTCATACTCTCTCTTAAATAAACTTTTTAAAATAGTAAAGCTACTTTTATCTTTTCTAGATATAATTATTGGATATAAACTACCTGGGGTGTAGCTTTATCTGAGAGATGCCTACATGGTGATAAATTCATGTATCAGACACCATAGTTACTCAGATAGATTCATTTCAGCAGTCAGGATCAATCTGGATGAAATGGACATTTATTATATTCTTTGTGAGGGTACCAAGATTATAATATATTGAGTATTTATATGCTAACTAGCTACATGTAGCAGATGAATCCTGAACACAAGCTTTTGTGACATTTCACCATACAGAATTCCCTTTTGAGATGCCTACTGACGCCCAAATCCCTCCTTAATCCCCATTGCCCAAGTTGGTTTCTGCAACCTGCCTCCTCTGGGGCAGAACTGGGCTAACCAGGTAAGCTCCTAGGAATTAGGAATTAAGATTCACAGAAGGACTCAGTCTCTGCTAGTAACTAAAGAAATGTAAACTTGTGTTTTATTGCGTACTATTGTCCATTGTCTTCATGCTGGGAAAGCAGAGGATATGGAAACAGACATCAAGCAGAGGCAGAGAGACATAAACAATGAGAGCACCATGGCTTTCTGCCACCTCCTAGTTACTGCTTCCCTTCTCTGGAAGATCTTCTGTGTCATCATGCTCATTCTTAATGTCATCCGCTTTTGGTTGTGCTAGTTGACTGGGTTTCTGTCACTTTAGAGCCTTGTCCAAAAAATTATATATATTATAATATTCACTCTGTTTTCCTAGTGAGGAAGGTGAAGTTCTAAGCCTCTAGCAACTCATTCAAGGCCAGATAGCTAGGATGTAGCCAAGATGGGATTCAAGGTTGTGTTCAACATTTATATGTCTGCAGCTGCTCATGGGGTCTGGCAGCCAGCAGCACCGTGTAGTAGGGCTGAAAATCGTGTTGCAGAATAAACATGCATGAATAATCTTGTGCTTGGCATTGTGTGATGTGCTTTTCCTTAGTGTTCCTGTGTATGATTTGAGATGGGCTTATGGCTTAAGGCTTGTTTTTTTCCCACCTGAAGGCCAGGATTGACTGACTGTTCTGTTACTTTTGCTCAACAGCTCAGAGTTGTGTCTATTTACTTAAAGCCATTCCCTCAGCTTAAGAGTTTTCAAGTTTTATGACTCAGGGAGTACTTTTATTTGGTTCATTAAAGTTTAAGCACCTGTCTTAGTTAAGAGCCCCCAATCCATACTGCTCAGCATTGGCCTTTGGGGAGTTGGCTTATTGTTTATGGTCATGAGAAGCAGGTGCATTGACTCAACTGTGAGCTACTCTATTGTTCATTTATGAACTATCCCTCCAAGATCAGACCTCTGCTTCCCTAATCGTCATCCCAAGTCATTTCTTTGCTTTCTTCCTGTGCTTTAGTCCAACTAGATAACTTCAGTTTTCTTAACTGAATCATCAGGCCCCCTCTTCTTCTGTCTGGAGCTTTGAGCATGCTGATCTCCAGCCTAGAACAATTCCCTTTTGCCTTTACCTGTCTGTCACTTTCTCACTCCCAAGGTCTCAGCTTTGGCCTGACTCCCTTTGCGAGGCCTTTTCTGGACTCTAGATTTAGTTCTGTTCCTTTGAACCCACTTTTGTCTCATAGCTCCTGCATTGTAATGATTATCACCCCTTACTAAAATTGCTTTTCAAGTGTCCATATCATTATTGGACTATAGACTTCTGGAAGTAATGACCATATCTCTTCCTTACTCTTGTATACTCAGAGCCTATCCTAAGTGGTAGTACTAAATAAAAATAATTATAACTAACATAGAAGGCATGAGTCTCATTCTATGTGCTAGATATCCAAAAATAATGCTCCATGTATTTCTATGAGTCAATATCTTTTTTTTTTTTTTTTAAATTGAGACAGGGGCACTTTGTTGACCAGGCTGGGGTGCAGTGGTGCTAATATTGCTCACTGTAGCTTCAACCTCCTGGACTCAAGAGAATCTCTCACATCAGTGTCCCTAATAGTTAAGGCCATATGTATGCACCAC
This sequence comes from Arctocebus calabarensis, assembly GCA_963573935.1. NCBI lineage: Eukaryota > Metazoa > Chordata > Mammalia > Primates > Lorisidae > Arctocebus > Arctocebus calabarensis. The sequence goes on from CAUYON010055629.1 coordinate 26,572, forward strand.
CACACCCAGCTAAATTTTTTTCTTTTTTTTTTTTTTGCAGTTTTTGGCCGGAGCTGGGTTTGAACCTGTCACGTCCAGCATATGGGGCCAGCGCCTTACTCCTTTGAACCACAGGCACTACCCCTGGCTACATTTTTATAGAGATGCCCAGACTGATGTCAAACTACTAGCCTCAAACTATCCTCCTGCCTTATCCTTCTGAAGCCCTGGGATGATAGGAATGACCCACCATGCCCAGACAGGCAACATTAATTTTGACTCTGACTTATGCTGGTGGACTGTTGCCTAACAGCACGATTATCCCTGGGGGCTGTCCCCTACAATGGTTGAGCCACAAAGCTGGAGCTTTTCTGGTAATTACTGTGCATCCACAAAAGTTATTGAGACATCTGTTGTCTCTGCAGCTTTCTTGCTCTGGTGGCACTGATGGAACTGAACATTGTTGGTCTGGAGGGGTAAGTTAAGGCTTACAGGCCCAGCTCCCTTAGCATGAAGTATTTTCTATTTCATATGAAACATCACATTCATTTCATTCTCCCTTGACATGCTCTATTTTACTGTTTAAAGATAGTATCTGCTTCCCTGGGTACAGGCAGGGGAACCCAAAGCCCTCCCTCCACAGTCACCTCCTACTTTAAAGAGTCTCTTTCTAAACTTGAGAACCCCATCCTCAACTCCTACTTTTCTGACTCTGTCTCTTCTCTAAATACCACTCTTTTTGTCTTTCAAATGTGGACATTGATGTCCTACAAATTTCAGAAATGGAATCAGTGGCACACAGAACTCAATTTCCCTTTCCTTGAGAGTAGGGAGGGCTTAATAACAAAACCTTCCAGGAGTTAAAGAGAAATGGCAATATTTGATTCTTTTTTTTCTAGTGCAGAAGTGAATGGTAAAAACAGAATAATTAAATTTGCATAATAAAAGAGTCTGAATGTTCATATTTTGCCACAGTAACATTTGTTGAATATTTAACTATGGGTCAGACACCATACTAAATGTTTCACATGAGAAAAAGCGCGTTTCATCTTACAAGAACACTTTGAGGTAGGTAATAATTTCATATATGACAAAAAGGAGATTCAGAGGAGTTAAGTCACTTTGTGAGGATTCCAGCCCAGCCAGCCTGACCTCAGACCCTGCAATCTCACTTCCCCTGCTGTTTCCCTTCCAAAGACTAATGGAGGTTTGTGGATGAATAATTAGATAAAAGAGACCTTTGAGAGTTTTCCTAAACTGACGAATAATAAAAGTGAATTGTGGGAGATACTTTTTGACCAATGTCATCTGTCAGCATCTTTGTCCAACTGCCGTCTTTTAGAGGTGACTGTGAATATGGTGTGTATATTTTCACTGACCTCCTTAGTAAGTTGGGCATTGACCTCTGACTGTGGAACCCATCATCACCACACACATCTCTTTGTGAAGAATGCTCTATAAAGCTCCCACCAGGGAGAGAGACAGGTGATAGCTTTTTTCTCATTCTATCTGTTGTTTACTTATTGTAAGAATTATGAAGGTTTATTTCCTTAAGACAACTTTCCATATATGGGCCAGGATATAGTCCAAGAATATTAAATGGTATAGAAAGAGCATTAAATGTTAATCCATCTTAATGTAGTACTGTTGTGTGAATTAGACCATGATTTTAGAAATGAACTTCTTAAGTAGGAAATCACTGGTGTTTCATATCGGCCTCTGTATTAATCAAGCATATAGTGTAAATACTTTTGCAAGTAGTACAGGTTTACAATTCTTTGTCAAATTTCCTGGAGCGAAATGCTTTAAATGCAGATGCTTTACCATTTTACTCAAGTAAGGCAGTGCACACACACATATGCTGTATGTTATAGAGCACTCCAGCATTCAATCACAGTTCAGTTTCCACTGCAGAATGTAAGAATATTCCCTTTAAGTGTCAGTTTCTTTGAGATTTGGCTGCCAAACCAGCAAATAAAGGTTTGCCCTTAAATGAGTGGCAGAATATTTTTTAGGGGTTTTTTTTATTTCATTTTAGGATTATATATGTATCAACTATTATTTACCAGAAAATAAACAACAATAAAACAACATAGTAACTTGATTTGAGACTAGAGTTGGAAGAAGGAGTTTCTTTGTTCTCTCTTTTTAGAAAAAAGTTAATTCAGGCAAGGAGGTAGAATCAATTTTAGAAAGAGATTGGGAAAAAGACATGTGCCCTTCGAGAGAGAAAGAAGGAAAGGACCAATATTAGGGGGGCCCAGAGGGGGAGAAGACGGCTTTGAGTGAGATGGAAAGAAGGCAGGGGTGGGAGTGTGGGTCTGGTGACCTGCTTTTCATGGTATTGTAGAAGGAATATCATCTGCTCAGTGTCTCAGGGACAATATTTGGGTTGCAAAAGGAAAATACAGATGTATAAAACAGACTTTCAAGCCAAAGTGAGAAAGTGGCTGAAGCACAGACTCCTGACTTCCACTTTTTGACATCAGGACAGGCCCGTCCTCTGTCCCTCATGCAGCCTCCCTTTTACCCTCAGGAGTTGGGTCCTGCTCTAGTCAGTGCCAGATGATACCTTATCCGGTAAGATGCTTTCATGGCTGTTTCAATTCTAGTTTGAAAATTTGTGCAAAATCATTTCTAACTTTTTAAGATCTCAAGAACGAATATCCAATTTCTTTGTATTTAAATTCGGAGCAATTTTAAAATTAGTTTACACCATTATATTACTTCCAAACGTTCTATTATATAAGCCATAGTCAGAAAAATGGTTAGCATCTGTGAAGCTGAGGGAAATGCACCCTTTACCATGTTTTTCTTTTAAGTTTTTTTTTTGTAGTAGATCCTTATCTTTTGAGTCATGAGCGCTCATGTTTTAGATGTACATTGATGTTGCTGTGTGTTGAGAAAGTGACTCTTCACTTTTATTTAAAACCAATGACCTATTCATAAATAGAAGGAAAATATAGTATGATTACATTTGTTTTAGAATGAAATATTATTAAATTAAAAAATAAATATAGATACTATTTTAAACTTTAGAAAAATTTTTAATTAAAGTGTGTTGCAAATTAAGATAGCAAATTGTACTTAGTTCATATTATATTTCCAAATAAGCATGAGACACTTTTAAGATTTCAAAACCATGGTTTATTTTGTTGGTAATGAGATTACGAAGAAGTTAACAGGTAAAACCAAAGAAACCTAGTACCAGTACAGAAGTACTGAGAACAAACTGGAGTAATGTCTAGAAATGTGCATATCTATACCCTCAACATTGGAAAATTCTGGAAAAACACGAGGATTCACCAACTCATATTTCACTCACTCTCATAATTTGTTTGATGATGTTACCAAAGAAAATACAACATTTAGAGACTCCACTGTGCACTTATCAGCTCAGGTAGCAGGTTTGCAGGGAATTTGATTTGCATAGCACAAGGCATTTGTGAAACAAGAAAACAACTAGAATAGGATTTATTATTTTAATAAGCTCAAACATGTATCATTTTGGTAAGTGAGCTGACATAATATTGACAACTATTAGCTAAGTACTTACTAATATTTAAAAAAATTAAAAAAAAATACATGGTTGCTAGCTGGCATGCTGTTATCCCATTTCCAAAGTTTTCTTTCCATTTGATTCTTTTTATTTGTGAATTATAGGTGATTTCTTTTCTTATTGTTTATAAAACTCTACATAGATTCTTTCCTCTGAAAACTTCTTCCTTTTTGTTTTTTTTTGTACTTTATCTTGGCATTGCCATAAGCTCAGTTGGTTGAAGTTTTTATTCTAAGCCCCAATTCTTCTCTCTACTTCTTCCCTGTCCCTATCCACCATTCTAGTAAGTCCCTGAATATTTATTCATTTTTAAGGAACAAGTTTTGAATGCATTCTTGTCACAGTTGTGAAGTCCTCACTCCTGCTAGTCCATCTTCCAGGTATCCTCTGTGTGACCTCTCCTCCAGGGACACCTGCCACCTCCTGACACTCATCACCTCCCTCTATTCTAACCAATGTTCCATCCTCAGGGCTCCTTAAAACACTTCTAGGAGTTACAGTATTTTCTGTAATTGTTGGTTTACAGTGGTTGATTTTATCCACCATTCTACTGAAAAGTCTTATTATTTATGGCTCCAGTTTCAATATGATGCCTGATACTCAATATACACTTGAGTAAATGAAAGAGATGCCCACGTGGTGTGATTGTCTTCCGCTTAAAAATCCTTTTGTGGCTCTCAGTTACCACAGAATGACTTCCAGCTTCCCCATGTGACAAAGAAAACCCATATAACCTGTCCTTGACTATGTTTCTAGCATGCTGCTGAACTGTTCTGAATACTCTATAGACTTTTGTAATTCTTCATCTTTGCACATGTGTATGATTCTGTCTAGAATTTATTGTGTCACATTCTTATATCCCCACTCCATGCCTTTGTCCAAGCCCTTTCCATCTTGATAAGTTGCAAATCCATTGCAAACATAACATCTTTTGTGAAAGCTTATAATTCTTTGCACATATTTTGACCAAATGCACTTATGTGATTTTATCATGAGTACCTGCAATTTATTATCTATTACGTCCTTTGAGCCTAGCTCAGTGCCTAGCAACTATGTAATATCATTCTTTGTAATGTGATTTGGTTAAGTTACTATGCCCTGAGTTAATAGAATAGTATAGGGATAAAGCACAAGTTTTGGAGACAGAGAAAAAGATTAGTTTGAATACAGGCTCTGATAGTTACTCTCTATGAGCTTTAAAAGTAGCTCTGATCCTCAGTTTACTAGTCTGTAAATATGGATAATGATTCCTGCCCAAAGTTTGTCAAGATTACATTAGGGGGCATGGGAATTCCAGCAACAGACGCATACAGTTGCTCGATGAATAGCACTTTTTAATTCTTCCTAGCTGCGCTAAACCAGAAGGAAGCAAAGTTATTTATAACTCTGTTGTATTTCCAGGTGGTATAGTTTTAAGTGGACTTTAACAGAGTTATGAGACCCTAATCAAAATAGAATGAATAAGTGACATTCTAGGCAGAGGGAGTAGAAGAAGCAAAAAGTACAGGAGTAATCCAAACCATGTTCTCAGGGAATTGAGTACACCAGTGCTACTGTAGCATGATGGCACATAAAGCCCAGAGGCAGAACGGCCCAAGACCTGGACAGAGAAGGCCTTGAATGGTAGAAACAGAGGCTGTTGACTTCTTTCCAGCTTCACTAACCGGCCGCACTCCCTTTACATGAAAATTGGAAAATTGTTCCTGTTTATTTTCTCCTGACCTAATCCATTGTTCTCCATTAAAAAAAAACAAACAAAAAAAAATAACAGCATTTCTCACTCAAGCTCCACTAGTGGGAGCATACATGTAACTTATGCTGTGTCAGGAGCCCCATTTTCTCATTGAGAAGCAAATCATAGCAACCAGTGCAGGAGCAGACCCTCTCCCCACCTCCCCCCATCCATGCACATTCACCTCCAGACGGCCATTGATAGAAAGTGTCCCTACCTGCTTCAGTGACCCTTCTGTGTGGGAGGCAGCGGAGCACTGAGGAGTTGCAAGCACTCTTTCACTTTGCCTCTGGGTTGTCTGCCTGTCTTCCAGTTTCATTTGTCAACTTGTCAAAGAGAGGGCCCTTCTGAGCAGGGCGTCCGTTTTCTCTACTGTGAACTGGGGCCGTCACTGCTCGTTATACTAAACTCCATTGTTCATGCAGAAATAAAGGTTGGTGGGAAAAGCTGTAATCTAAAATTATTCACTTTTGTTATTTTATTCAATTTTTTTTTAAAGAACATAGTTTAAGGAGGAAATGTACATCTTATCCAGGAGACAGCATCATGTTAATTGGCTGAGGCACTGTCTGGGGAACAATGCATCTCTATAAGCAGTTTGTCACAACTGGTTAGTTCTTAATACCATGGAGGCTTCATTAGCACTTTTGGAACTGCAGTTTTTAGAGAAGAAATGTGTTTCTTTGTAGGAAGTGTGCTTTCTGGGAGTAGTTTTGCCATTTTCCTGCCTAATGGCTCAAATTTGGTTATGTTTTTAGCTCTAAAAACATTTTGGCTCTAAAAGAGGACTGACAGCCACTCTGTCCAAGGTTTTAGCCACCAATCATATGTGGCTATTGACCACTTCACGTGTGATGAGTGTGACAAAAGATTGCACTTCTAGTTTGATTTAATTTAGGTTTAAAAACTGATATTTGGTTCAATTACTGGAGAAAATTGGTTATATATCTACTTTAAAAAATTAAACTACTTTGTGGATTCACATGCATTTGTAAGAAATAATATAGAAAGATTCCATGAATTTTTTACTCTAATGTTTATATCATACAATACTAAAGTGCATTGTCACAACCATTTTGTTGGCAGTGATATTGTCAGACCCAGAGCGTTTCCATAACCCCAAGGATCTTTCCTGTGCTGCTTTGTAGCCATACCCCATAGCCCTCATTCCTGAGCCTGACAACCACTAATCTCTTCTGCATTTCTATAATTTTATCATTCTAGGAATGCTGTATAAGTGGAATCATATAGCAGGTATTTTTTTAGCCTGGTTTCTTTCACTTACTGCATTTTAGATTTGTCCATCTTGTTACATGTGTCAATAGTTTATTCTTCTCCATTGCTGAGTAATTTAACATGGTGTGTCTGAACCAGTTTGTTTAACCATTCACTTGTTGAACAAAATCTGTGTTTTTTTATGGTTTTTGGATTATTGCCAATAATCCTACAGTGAATAGTGTGTACAGTTTTTTTTTTTATAATTTTATTGAATCATAATTCTGTACATTGGTGCAATCATAGGGCACGATTCATATACATTCAGAAATGTTTTGATTGTACTGTTACAGATAGCCTTCATGGCATTTTCTTGATCACTATATAAAGAC
>CAUYON010055630.1:0-11474 GCA_963573935.1 Arctocebus calabarensis
CTTCCTCAGGGTGTCCAGAAGCCTCACGCTGTCTCCCTGTGTCCCCAAAGGGAAGTTTCTGGGCAGATCCCGCCTGGCAGAGATGCCTGAAGTCCTCTCTCCCCAGTCTCACTGTGCCCAGCCGCAAGGAAGCTGTTCAATATATTTGTTTTCACATAAGGAAACTACTGCTTCTTTTGGAATAATTACCTCAAAATAGTATGTTTAACAATATTAAAGATATTTCAAGAATAAATGCTCATGGTTAATAAGTAATGATAATACCATTTAGGAAAGAATAAGTAGAAAAGAAAATATTAAGATGAAATAATGCAGTATACTGTTGAATTTGTCTAATGCCGGTACTACAAATGTGAAATTCTTTCATCAAATTTCAGGTACATTTTTGTCATCGCCTTAGAGTCAAAGATTGTTGATATTGCTTTTATGATCACATATTGTTAGATCATGATTGAACACTGAAGTGTTTTCAATGCATGTATTATAAAACATTGTCTAAAGAGTTTAAATATTAACTTCAAACTATTTTATATACTATTTTATTTGAATACAGGTCAAAAATGAGTCTCAGTCAATTACTCTCATACTTACTTTCTAAAATTTTAATTTTGGGGAGAAATTCAACAACATGACTTTTTTTACAGGCCACATTTAAGGGATGGATGGATATCATGTATGCAGCTGTTGACTCACGAAATGTAAGTCTATTTAGAGGTAAATTGTTAAATTTGATGAAGTGAATATTTACGTAGTATTGTAATTTGGTGATATTGTCCCTTAAAGAAAGCTATGGAACATTTTATAAAGCACATCAGTATTATAAAAATAAAATATTTATCTTAAATTTTCTTTAAAAATTTAATAATGATGTTTTTCTCTATTAATATTTTAAGATATTTCCTAGTATATAGCATGGCACCTAACATGAAAACTTACTGACTGTCTTTGCAAAATCAAAATGTTATTTTTAAGTATGATTGGCCTGGCCATTTTTGCATTAGAAGTTCTCACAGGCAATTTTCTTCAGCTGTCATAGATTTCCTCTAGTTTTTTATCTTTTTTGTAATAAAACTGATATGACTAATAGTGAAGAAAATCACCAAACAAAGTAAATAAAATACTTAATAGTGTTTCTCTCTAGGAAATGAGATTCTTTGGTAGAAGGGAAGGATTTTCATCATCACCTTATACACAGCAGTATTTTTGAAATTCCATTAATTTCTCACTATTTAACATGGAAGGGAACCACATTTTGGAAGAAAGAGATTGATTTCTAGTAATGCCACCTCATGGACTAAAACTCAAAATGCCATTTCCCTAGCACCATTAACTAGCTTTCTGAATGAAGAATTCCTGGATTATTTTACAACCTCTTAAAGAGAGAGAGAGAGAGAGAGAGAAGGAGAGAGAAGAGAGGGAGAGAACTAAAAGTAAGACATTGTATTTCTGTAAGTGTTGTCAGGAATCCCAATTATGAGCTTTGTATAAATAATAATCATAATTTATTATTTATTATTATTCACTATGCTAATTATTTTCTTACAACCTTATCATAAAGATCTGCAGTCCCGAATCACTGGGACATGAACTAGGACTGGTCCTTGGGCTGTTAGGAACTGGGTCACGCAGCGGGAGGTGAGTGTTGGGTGAGAAGGCAAAGTTTTATTGAATTTGCAACTATCACTTGCATCACTGCTCGAGTTTCAGATAAGTGGTGGCAAGCACATTACAAAGGGCAAAATACAGTTGGGCAGTAAAATTATGAAAAGTTGGTGGCTCTTTCTTTCATTAGTCCTCAGAGAAATGCAAAATTGAAACCAAAATGAGACATCACCTACCCAATGGGCAATACTAAAGTCTGACCAAGGCCAAGTGTTACCAAGCATAAAGAGCAATAAGAACTTCCCTAAAATGCTGGAAGGAATAAATAGGCAAATATTCTTTTAAAAACAGGGACATTTTTTACATCATTTGATAAAGTTCAAGATATTCTAGGACCCTGAAATTCTACTTTTAGCAATGTGCATTTTAGAAACTTATGAACCTGTGTTGGATAATCTATGGACAAGAATAAACTTAACCTTTTTTCACTAGTAAAAATTGGGAACAACTCAAAAATAGTAGAATGGACAAATAATTGAATATTATCTAGTGTGAGAAATGAAACTACCCTTCTAAACCATGTGGATGAAATTTTAAATATACAGCATTGAGTTAAAAAGCTGACCATAGACTTTTGTTTCATTTATGTATAATTTAAAAACCAACAAACTAAGCTTACTGTTCAAGAATGCATATTTAAGTGTTAATGCTAAAGAAAAAGCAAAGAAGTAATTATCTTAAAAGCAAGAATAAACATTCCCTGTAGCAGCGTGGTAGAGATTATGTTTGAGGATGCTCTAAGGGTTTCTAGATTCCAACAATGCCCTAAGTTGTGGTTTTCACTTTATAAAAACATATCACATTTTACATTTCTGTGCTATGTACTTTCTCATATGTGTATTATCTTTAATTTAAAAAGGGTTAGATGGCTCAGTGCCTGTGGCTCAAGCAGCTAAGACACCAGCCACATACACCTGAGCTGGCGGGATTGAATCCAGCCCTGGCCCACCAAACAACAATGACAGCTGCAACCAGAAATTAGCCAGGCATTGTGGCAGGCCCCTGTAGTCCCAGCTACTTGGAAGGTGAAGGCAAGAGAATGGCTTGAGCCCAGGAGTTGGAAGTTGCTGTGAGCTGTGATGCTACAGCACTCTACCCAGGGCGATAGCTTGAGGCTCTGTCTCAAATAAATAAAGAAATACATAAATAAAGTGTTAGAAATATAATTTTATATCACTGTTCACTAAACACATACATACAAGTAAAAGTCTCCTCAAACACTATTTAGTTGTATAATAGTTCAGATATTTTCTGTTTTACTTTATTTTAATTAGAAAAAATATCACGTTGCTCTTTTTTGATTTTACAATGTGTAATGCAATGAGTCATAACCTACATCCATTATCTTCAGTGGTTAACTGAGTTGATTAGAACAATGTGCTCTGAGACCAGAAATACAGATTACAGCCAAAGCTCAAAGTTCAAGTTAGTTATCACACCTTTTAATAATCAAAATGGGCTGAATAAAAAAGGCTATCCTTGTTATGGAAATGGTGCCTAATGAATAAGATAAACAATAGCCTCAGTTTTTGAAAGGGAATGTTCTACCAATATATTTGTATGTGGACATGATGATTCTAGTCTATGTGAAGAAACATGCAGTATACCCCTTAGAACTCTTACACTTACCCATTACTACTGGCTACGCACTGTTCAATGAATATTTTACATATTAATATATTTAATTTCTACAATTACCCTATTAGGTGTAGGTTCTATTAGTTCCACGTTACAAAAGTAAAAACTGCATAAAGAAAAGAAATCTTAAAGCATTTAAGGTTGAATAGTGTGACTCTAACATCTCTTTCGTAGGAAGAGAAAATCCTTAATTTGCGTATTGTGTTGAAGATCTTTGCTTACAAAGGGAAATTGCATTCATAATCTAGGTAGTTATTGTGTGAAATTTTCTATAATTATTCAGACTCTTTTTTTATCAGTTATTTCATTTTGCCAAGTCAGTGATTAGTTTTGCTGGACTCCTCAGCAAGCTTTCCGGATTTGAAAGTTCAGCAAGTCTGTTTAATGTTTGACTTCTTTTCATTTCCAAGATTGAGACATACTTAGAGAATTGAAAATTCACAGATATCTAATCACTCTTCATATTTTGTAGGTCGAATTACAACCCAAGTATGAAGACAATCTGTACATGTATCTTTATTTTGTCATCTTTATTATTTTTGGTTCATTTTTTACTTTGAATCTTTTCATTGGTGTCATCATAGATAACTTCAACCAACAGAAAAAGAAGATAAGTATACTAAAACTTCATCTTTTCTCTGACATGTGAACTAAATCTGTCACACTCTTTCCTTTAGGCTACAAAATGCAATCAGCAAAAGAAAAGATAATCAAATTCAGAAATTACTTTGAGACATTTAATAAGCTATAAGTTCTAAAGTAATTGGCAATTCAGATAGCATATTGCAATATTTTTAGTCTAGAAATAAGACTCGCTAATATGGCATAATTTATATGTTGCATATACACACACACACACACATATATATATATATATACACACACACATATACCTAAATTCAGGTATTAGCAAAATTAACATGAAATGTGGGAGCCAGTTTTGACATGATAATTAAGGTGGGTTTTATACACGGCAAATGATATGATTTTAACAAGTTTTGCTTTCATTTCTTTACTTTGGAGGTCAAGACATTTTTATGACAGAAGAACAGAAGAAATACTACAATGCGATGAAAAAACTGGGTTCAAAGAAACCACAGAAACCCATACCTCGACCTGCCGTAAGATTAGCATACTTTCATTGTCAATTAAGGCTGTTATCTATCACTTATAGTGTCAAAATTGTTAGATTAAATTTGCAACCGAAAATTTTTGCCTTGACAATGTGACAAGCTAGCCTCAATAGCTTGAAGACATATATATTTTTTATATATACATAATATGTATAATGATATAACACTTAAAATATAAATAAAAATGTTCAAACTTCAGATACTGCCAGTACTATCACACAAATTGATATTATTGAGGAGCTCCTAATAATGTAGAGAAGAAGATACATACATAGGTGTGCAGTACGTGGAAATATCCAATGTTCTCAGCATGCAGTGAGGACTGACTGGAATCATTGGTATATCTCAGCGAGGCCCCATTTTCTGTCCAACTCTGTTGAATTGAATTGAATCATTAATGAAATAGGTCACAAGTTTTGTTTTGCTTTAAAAAAAATTAGCCGAACCTCATATTCTCTGATTCTATCCTGCCCTTAAGTGAGATTCTATCATGCTTTTTATGTAGTTTTCTGGCTCCTCCACTTATATATTTGCCAGTGACTGCTGGTTCTTTTTGGATACTGCAGGAAATTATTACCAGGAAAGTCCCTGAGTTTTTCCTTCATCCATGAAGGAGTAGCTCACATATTAAGTCTCAGACCACCCCAAGGTATACATAGTGTAAGGCAATGAGGTGTTCACAAAGAATCTTGATGCTGGAAATCCGTTGGTGACCATATCAAACTGGCCATGATCAATTGTTCAGTTTTTAAGTCAACCAGTAGCTCAGAGAAAACAGATAGTTATATTGGATGAAACAAAATAAACCTGCAATTCAAATACAGTCTCTGGGAAACAATAGTTTGAATGGATGGGAAGAAAAGCATATTTTCTAAATGAGAAAATGCATAATTCAATTCTGTGGAGATAAATATATCGGTGGAGAATAGTGATGTATTTGAATTAGTGAGCAGTGGGCACTGGTTTTTGAGTTTAGATGAGTCAAGTATACCATATGAGTCTGAAGAAAATGGTCTTAATTATGCAATACAGTTAAGAGAAAAGCATAGGAATTTGAAGAGAACTAGATTTGAGGGTTTAACCCAGAGATTGGAATGAGGAGATGTGAGAGAAGAGATAACTCTGGGTCATAGACAAGGAGATGAGACTGAAGACTGAGGTCATGTCAAAGGGATGGGAACACAGGAGCTCACTGAGCCAACAAGGAGATTCATGAGATAAGGCAGCTGTAGGATGTTCTAAAGGGGGTGGGCACATAGAGCTCACTGAACCAATAAGAAGACTCATGAGATAAGGCAACTGTAGGATGTTGTAAAAGGGGGACACCAGGTGGATGATGGAAAATCTAAAACAGCGATGTCTTGTGAAATTACTGGTTCCAGTAATATAAATTTTAGTCTTGTAAATGCATTTGAAAATACATACTTAGGTCCTACAAGATGTCTTGACTGATATAAGGATGCTAGAGTTGTTAAAACAGAATTCTGTTGAGCTCTGAAGCACAAATTCATTTTTCAAAAATAAGCAGAATACAGATGAAAACACAAGTCCTGTGGAATCCTGTGCACTTCACCAACTTATAGGGAGAGGTAAATCAGTGAAGGAATGAGATTAATCATTAAGATTGTGTGTGTGTGCATGTGTCTGATTGAGACATTTTCAAAAAAAGAGGTTGTTTAATCACATCAGATGACACATATGTATAATCTAAAAAGATCTATACATTTATATAGAATATTACCAGGGACAATTTGGCAAAATTAGGAAGTAATCTTGTAAAATCCATTCATTCAGTTATTAACAATATGTTCCATTACTATGCTCGCATTTGAGATTAATAGTTAATGCAATGGATAATAATCAAATAGTCATAAACAGTCACACCAACAAATGGAAATTTCCAAGAAGGAACTGTGAAAGCCAATGAGGGGGAGGGTGATAATTAATCCATAAAATTAGAAAAGGCTTTATTAAAGTAGCACATTAGCTGAGGATCAAAGAACAAGAAAATATCAATTGCCAGAGTGAAATGAGAAGAGCCCTGTGGAAGACAAATGCATGTGTAAAGTTCCTTAGTTAGGAGGGCCAGAGAAACTGGGGTGTAGAGAGTGGGATTTCATTTTAGACATGTTGAAAATGATGAGATTAGGATGTGCCAGCCTTTTCTGGGCCTCATATGCCATTTTAAGGAGTAGTTTTTATTGAAGGAGGAGTGGGAAACCATTGAAGGGTAACCCGCCAGTTTGAATTTTGTGATGTTTAGACAACTGGCTTAACCGAGGCAGTGTGCAAGCATTGTAGACTTTTTTAGAGCTCAGAGATGATACTTAGGTAGCCTAAACCAGGATGCAATGTGGAGATGAATAAAAATGGATGGATTTGTGAGCTATAACTGGGGTGAAATTTAAAATTTTGTCTAGTAATCATTTTGAGAACTGAAGAAGGAACTACCAAGGATGAGCTTCTATCTTGTATAATTATTAATAGATGAGTAACGGTGTCATGCAGGATAAAAAGGTGGCACACAAGTGGTGGGAGAATGGAAGATTTTACTTTGTAGAATTTGGTAATCACAATAGAGTTGGGGAGGAAGGGAAAGAAAGGGTGAAATGGTCAATATTTAGAAGTAGCAAAATAGAAGTCTCTTAAGATTGAGAGATTAGGTTTAGCAAAGTGAAAGAAGTTCTGTAGAGGAAGAGCTTGGACAAAGAGGAAATAAATATGGAATGAAGTTGCACAGGATGTGGAGCAAGGATAGTCTAGGTTAGAATTAGAGAGGAAAGAGACTAGCTCTACTGATGAGTTTACCATACTGTATGAAAAGAATGCAGAAATCAAGCTAATGTGAAATGCAAAAGGAAGTAGAGTTTCTCTACACTGATTGACTTTGATGTTCTCAAAAAAGAAGTAGGAATGAAGGGCAAGAGAATAGAATTTCTGAAGAGTTTGCAATTATCCTGGGAACAAGTGGTGGACCAAAAACTTCTAATCAGTAATCAGAAAGACCAAGATAAGGTTAGAGACATAAATTGTCGAACAAAACCTTGAGGGTCATACCACTCCTTCCTACACATTCTCCACCCAAGGCTTTAAATTGGGGGCAACAATTGGTGATGTGGGATTGGAGTTGTGCACTGAGGTTTCCCACTGAAAAACAATATGGGCAGGGAATCTAAACAGATTTTTATTGGTCGGGCAGATAAGAAAAAAGTAAGAGCAAATTTCTGCTTTTAAGGTATTTTGGAATATAACACCCTAGAGGGTATGTCTATGAGCCAAATGACACTGCTCTTAGCTGGAGGAGCCTCCAAAAAAGTGGAAGAGGAATAAAACCAAAATTAAATCAGAGAATATAATCATACCTTGATATTTGCAATAAAATGTCCTAATTTAATTATGGGTAAAAGAGTAATGTTTTTTGAGTGCACAGAATGCTTAAAACTTAAAACTGAGTTAGAGTCTCCAGAGAAAGAAACAATAGGGGAAGTTTGTTTTAAACAGAGGAGACAGGTAAACGTGGTAGAATGATATGGTAGAACCTGCATATTTAACTAAGAGTGTGAGGTAGGAACTATCAGAGAAGAACACACCAGGCTTGGAAAGGTAAAGTACAGTGAATAAGAACTAAGAAGGAAAGGTCTGAACTGGAAAGAGATGCTTTTACTGTCTTGAAGAAGGCCTCAGAGGGCAGGTCGAGCTGAAGAAATAGAAATAGTCCAGCAGGACAAATACGTGTCCTGAGAGCCAAACAATATTGAACGGGTAGTGTTTGATGTCCAAAAATTTCACTTGGAAGCAATGGAAGCCTCATACAGGGAGAGGAAAGAGCGTTAGTGTGTAGAATCCAGATACAAAAGTTTCAGAATCTGGGAGAATAGCCATAAGTGCATAGCAGAGGGGTAGTTGCTCTAGCCGAAAAGTAGAGAAAGATCAACAGACGTAAGTCAAGAGCCCCAGAGTGTCTGAAATACTAAGCAGATATGGGCAAGATGGAAGCAAACAGGAGCCAGTGATCAGAACTGGCTTATAAGCTAAAGATTTAATTTCATCAACAAGACACAAGGCCAATTAGTACTTGGAAATAAAGTCCAAAGTGACTAGGTCAATAGCTGAACATCTACATTGTGAACCTAACTCCCAGAAGAGTTATCCATATAATCTCTACACGGCTTTCTCTTCTTTTAACATCACATATAACCATAGATCAGTTATTGAAACTAAAAAAAATCACCTAGGTACAATATTATTAAATAACATGTCAAAGTTAATCAGCTGGCACCAGTTTTTCTGCTATTGTCTCTTTTCCTTAACTAGTAATTTATACATCTTCTTAGCTGGATATTGAGAAGGAATTTAAGAAGGTAGAGTTTTAGAGAGAGAGTATAAATGCAGAAACCAGAGGGAAACATGAGAGGAAAACCTGGAGTAGTATTTACTCATTGGCTCTTTAAAGTTAAATTTAATATTCCCTCGAGACATACATGAGATAAAAAGATTTACTATGGTAGGAAATATTCGCTAACTGCCCATCATCCCTTGATGATATTCTGGACACTGAGAACATAATAGGTGGTACTGAACTTACAGTCATTTTATAAAAGCTGATCTCATGAATAGTATAAATAAAGCAAATATATTTGCAAAGGGTAGGACATTACAGCATAAAAATATTTCTTCCAAGTCAAAAACAAACATAGTGTCTTTTTTTTTATAAAAGCTATCTGCTACATTTTCATACTGCTTTGTTCAAAATCTGGTAAATTAAATTCGATTCTTTTTTAATTTCTAAGGAAACCTTTACATATTATTTATTCTAGAACAAATTCCAAGGAATGGTCTTTGATTTTGTAACCAAACAAGTCTTTGATATCAGCATCATGATCCTCATATGTCTCAACATGGTCACCATGATGGTGGAAACTGATGACCAGAGCCAAGAAATGACGAACATCCTGTACTGGATTAACCTGGTGTTTATCGTCCTCTTCACGGGAGAGTGTGTGCTGAAACTCATCTCTCTTCGTTATTACTATTTTACCATTGGATGGAATATTTTTGATTTTGTGGTGGTCATTCTCTCCATTGTAGGTAAGAAGTTCTTTGACTCAATTAAGAAATTCAGTAGTTGGCTCGGCGCCTGTGGCTGAGTGGGCTAAGGCGGCCAGCCACGTACACCTGAGCTGGCGGGTTCAAATCCAGCCCGGGCCCGCCAAACAACAATGACGGCTGCAACCAAAAAATGGCTGGGCATTGTGGCGGGCACCTGTAGTCCCAGCTACTTGGGAGGTGGAGGCAGGAGACTCGCTTGAGCTCGGGAATAGGAGGTTGCTGTGAGCTGTGATTCGATAGCACTCTATCCAGGGTGACAGCTTGAGGCTCTGTCTCAAAAAAAAAAAAAAAAAGAAAGAAAGAAAGAAAAGAAAAGAAAAGAAATTCAGTAGTAAAAATATGTTTTAATATTTTACAGGTGATTTTCACTCATCTTTCTTATTTATCCTGAACTTTCAAGTAGAAATCTAATAGTCCATCCATTAGGGTGTCATTTCTGTAACTGCCTGCTGTGTATAATATGATGTGTTAAAGAATAATTTATATTTGTCACTTTTCACATATCATCTTATCTTAGAAGACTGAAACTTTTGTCTAATACTCCTGCACTTAGTCATAGTCCAACATTTCTCTGAAATAATTCACAGACATGTCTGTCATCAGAAGCTTCAAGTATCTATACATGTAATCTCTTTTATAATTGGAAGAATGTGTATGTGCATTTATATATATATATACATATAATCATACATATGTAAGCTTCATGTGTTATCTTTGGTTTCAGATAGTTTTCTAGGGTTTGTAATATTTCATTTTGGAAATCAAAATTCTGTTGAAACATCCATAACCAATTCATTATAATCAGCATATATTAAATGTTTATGTATAGATAGTAAATGAGATGCTAGAAGTAAATTTAAGAAGATTTAAGATAAGGTTCTATTTGAGGTAAGGGAACATATATACAGAGAGAAAAGGGGGATATCACTTTCAATACTACTTTCTCTGGCAGGAAAGATTATTGTAACAATGTACCATTTCATTTGGTTTTCACATGAGTGCTATGAAATAGTAATAATGGTCATCAAGAGATGAGACTTTGGCCAAGAAATGACGTACAGGTCGAGGTACAGGTCTGACCTTGAACTTTTCTATTTCCACTGTTTACCTGCTCTAACCAATGGCAAATTACCTCAGCTCTCCAATCCCTGTTTTTTTAAGGATTGTGAGGATTAAATCATATTATGTAAGTAAATGATCTAACACTGTGCTTAGCATGAAGAAAAGACTCATGTAAGTTTAACAACAAAGCATTTGTATTATTGCCATTTAGTGGTGCACGAAATCAAGAGTAATGAAGGGCCAGAATTCATCTCAAGTATGTCTGTCTCCAAAGCTTGTGTTTTCTTCTGTTTGTCATTCTGCGTCCTTCCAAATAAAAGAGGGTTACAACCACCTCAGAAGTATAAAAACTCTCATATTCCTGATTGAAAATCACATGCCTTATCTTTTTGTACAAATACTAAGACTAAAATTTAGGAAATATTAATTTACTTCTGTGCTTGGCTGCTATGTACTATGACATTGCTAGACCTTCAGTGGTTGAGTCATTTTTTTGAAAGATGCTTTTTGTTTTGAACAAGGAAAAATGACCAATTAGTATTTTTATCCAGTATGAAGGTGTTACTGTTATAACACTGAACATACAAGTTTTGTTTTGCTGAATAAATACTGCAAATTATTTGCATATAATTTTCATGTTCACATTTTGTAAAACTAGGTAGTACTTGTACAATCTCATTTGCTATTATTAAATATAACAATTATTTTTGTTATTTATTGCTTTTCCATAGGTATGTTTCTGGCTGAGCTGATAGAAAAATACTTTGTGTCCCCCACGCTGTTCCGTGTGATCCGTCTGGCCAGGATTGGCCGAATCCTCCGTCTGATCAAAGGAGCAAAGGGGATCCGCACGCTGCTCTTCGCTCTGAT
>CAUYON010055631.1:0-11580 GCA_963573935.1 Arctocebus calabarensis
ATAGTGATCAAGAAAATGCCATGAAGGCTATCTGTAAAAGTACAATGAAAACATTTCTGAATGTATATGAATCATGCCCTATGATTGCACCAATGTACAGAATTATGATTCAATAAAATTATAAAAAAAAAAAAAAAGGAGAAGAAGAAGAAGAAGGAAGAGGAGGAGAGGAAGAAGGAGAGGAAGGAGGAGGGGAGGAGGAAGAAGAAGGAGGAGGACAGGCAGGGGAAGGAGGAGGAGGAGGAATAGGAAGATGAAGAAGAGGAAGGAAGGAAGGAAGAAAGGAAGGAAAAGAGAAGGGAAGGGAAGGGAAGGTAAAAGAAGGGAAGAGAAGTGAAAAGAGAAGAATTAAAAAAGAAAAAGAAAACAACAAAAAGAGACAGGGACGAAGCTCCACCAGGTCAGAGCAGGCAGGATCCTTACCAATCATCCAGTCCACAGTTGGTGAACTTTGTAAAGAGCCAGACAGTGAGTGTCTTTGGTTTCGATGTCCATGTGGTCTCTGAAGCAACTGCACGGCTCCGGTTGCTGGCAAGGATGTTTAAAGGATATTTAAGGATATTATGGCCTGACTTCATCACCATTACATTTTATTTGCAACTGGTCTGCAGGCTGTACTGTGCTGACCTCTAAACTCTAACCCTTTGGCCTCAGTCATGAAGCAGAGCGTCTCTCTTAGCACCTGTTCAGTCCTTAACCGGGTTCCTGGTACCTTCTCATACGTTGATCTCGGTTGTCACAGAGAGCCCCGAGGTTTTAGACAGTTATTTGTTTTCATTCTACTAATAAGAAACTGAGACTTAGAGATATTAAGCTTAAACGAGGTCCCCCAGGAAGAGTGGCCAGGTCTTGAGGACGCTTTATTCCCCTTTCTGGCACAGCAATGTTTCTGATGTTTGGAACGTGCACTGGGTGCTCAGTGCTGCTGCGTATAAAATGGGTGTCTGGAAAACAGGAAGCAACTTACCCAGGGTCTGTCAGAAAAATCAGTGCCTGAGACTGGGACACAGTGTCCTGAATCCTACCTGTTTACTTTGTCCAAGCCCCCAGATAGTCCCTCGTACTGAAACCCTGACACAGGCTTCAGTGTGTCGATGTGAGAATCCCTTCTCAGACAGGCTGCCTCCGTGAGCTTGGCAGGGCCTGATCATATTTCAGATGAAGAGTTTTAATCTAACTTTCTAAGCTACGTGAAACATATTTTCCTTGAGCTTTTGAAGTAAAATGACTGCTTTGAATATTGTGAGAATTTGGCCAGATGCCAGAGAGAACAATGTGATTCTAATTTGGTGGTTTTTAAGTTTCTCACAGATCACTGGTGGAAAGAGGCTATATTTTTCTTTTCTTTTCTTTTCTTTTTCAAGCATGAATTGAGTATTTGCCTCCTGATATTATGGTTCTAGCAATTTGAGATGAGCTCATTTCCGAATAGACGTTAATTTTCAGTATCATCCAACGGTCACAATGCATTCGTTTTGACCATTAAAACAAATGCCCAAGAACTCTTGAGCATCCCAGTTCAGTAACATAAGGAATTGCTGGCATGATGAGAGGGACGCTGCTTTCCTAGGTCTGGGAAGGGAATCAGACAAAGCAAATAAGGACATGCGTGAGGACCCCAGATCAAATTGAGAAATAGACAAACTTGGACATCAGTGTGGCAGCATTATCCATCTATTCCATGCCATTCAATTCAATTCCTAAAATTAAATTCAATGTTGTCCTGGAATAGGCCTGGAGGGAGAAGTGAAGAAGAATGAAGCAGGGGAAAACATTTGCTTTGATGTCAGACCTGGATTTCTTCCCCACTTAGCCACCTATGTAAGCTGTGCAACTATAATACATTTCTTATTTAAATTCACTCAACCTGAATGTCTTCATCTGTGAAATGGGAAGACAGGATCCTAAGCAATGAAGCAGAATTTCAGGAAGGTAATATACATAGACATGACCGGTGAGCAGCCCACCTACTAAATATGACTTTACACCCTCCCTCAAAGAAATAGACTTTTTCACAGATGTAATAAAACAGGGCACCGCTAAGCATTCAATTAAGTGTTCTATCCAGGTGAAGTCTTGTAAGCAGATAGGGAGTGCTGTTCTTTCTTCCTGGGACAACCTAGGAAGAGTGTCACATAGAAAATGAATAGCATCTTAACTAGGAAAAATAAGGCATGAGCAAGACTTGGACTTATATGATTAGGAAAACGGAAAGGGCATTTGAAATTAAAGGTGCAGCTGAAGCATGTAGGTGTGTGGGTGCCGGAAAGGGCCTGTGTGGAGGCCCCAGAGGCAGGTGCAGGCAGGGATCAGGAAGCACTGAATGCCCAAGGAGGAGACTTTTCTTTATTGTCTGCATCCAGGTACACTGAGAATAGGTAACAGAAGAAGGCCAAGATTGTATGATTGTGCCTACAGAAACGTAAAGGAGATTCACGTCTTTATTTTTATTTTTTTATTATAATTTTTTATTGTTGAATCATAGCTGAGTACATTAGTGCAGTTAAGGGGTACAATGTGTTGGTTTCATATACAATCTGAAACATTTTCATCAAACCATTTGACATAGCCATCATGTCATTTTCTTAGTTATTATATAAAGACATTTGTATTCTTAAAATTCAGTTCTTAAAATTCATTCAACATACATTATTTTCATATTCACTGTTCTGGGGGAGAGTGACGAGCAAGACACACACATTCCTTGTTTCATCGGCACTTTATCTTCTTAGGGGAATAGAAATTAAAAAGGTGAACAGATAAATAGTACTAATTCAGGTAGCAAAAAGTGCCATGCGGATATAATGTGTCATTAAGTATAAATGAAGTGGGAATGAATTTCTTATTTAGATTCAGGAGACTAGGTGGTCTGGTGAGGGGGTCCCTTCTGACCCAAGACCCCAGCAGTGTGAAGGAAGCGCCCTACAGATGTGATAGAGTGGTCTAGAGTCCATGGGCTTTAAGGTGCAGACAGGTTGCCTGGGACAGAAGAGCAGGAAGAGGCTCAGAGTGCTTGGCAGGGTGGAATACAGGACCTGAGATGGGGTTCTATAAGAGCTGGGTCTCCTGGGGCCATTTGGGGCCCACACAAGGAGTTTGGGTTTCATTGTTAGTGTAATAGAGACAGGTGGCTGCTTTAAAGAGGTGTCATCATCTATGTCTGGCAGGGTCATGCTGACTTCTATGGCAAATGCACTTTACCAGGGCCAAAGCGGCAATGGGACAATGTGTTTTCAAAGCTAATTCCATCATCTGATTGTAGGTGATGACTAGGGTATTAGCGGTGATCATGGCAGCAAATGACTATTTTGGGACTTAGAGCCCACATGGTTTGCTGAATGGTGAATGGTGGTTGGGTTGGTGAGGATGAGCTCACAGAAGATGATAAAGTCATAGGCACCCAGGATGTGAAGCTCCAGACACTTCTGATATTGAAACAATCAGAAATTTGTTGATTTCATATGACAAACCACTCTTCCCTGGGCTTTTATAGTAGACAGAGCACTCCCATATTCCTTCTCTTACATGTCCCTCCATCGCTTGTGAGAGAGAGACTTTTTCTGTCTATTGTATAGGTAAGGAAATTGAAGGAGTAGAAATAGCCTTGCCCAAATTTATTGTTAGTAAGTGGAAGGACCCAGGTCTCCAAACAAGTGTTCTGACATAGGGTCCATTGTTCATTTCATTACAACATAGTGTTGACTAGCTAAGAAGAAATTCAGGGAATCTGGAACCCATTACCTAAAATGCATCAATTCCAAAAATAGGCTAGGATAATTCAAAGAATCAGGTCTTCAAATTAGTGAAACCTGAGTTCAAGCCAAGATCATCTAGTAACCAGCTTAGGCAAATGTTAACTTAGGCAAAAATTGAGCTTCTGTTCTTATTTCATCTGAAAACTGGGCTTTATGATACTCAAATTGAAGGATTATTGTGAAAATTAAATTAATGAATTCATGTAATCCACCTAGCAGAATGTTTGACACTTATTATATCTCTCCCCCTTCTTTTCTTAGGAATCCATAAAACAAGAAGATTTATAGTTTAGTAACATTATCTCCTTTATATGGCTGATGTTAGAATAGCTAAAAATCTTACCTCAATTAATATGACTAAAAACTTACCTTAATAATAATAGTAATTTCAATTATAAGGTATTAATAGTATAATAAAATATTTAATCAAAGGAGATATATTTCCTTGTGGAATTTCAAACACTTCTATTGCTATCATGCAATATTTCTTTGAAAGTCTTAGTATTCCAATAGTCTTAGTATTCTTAGTCTTAGTATTACTAATAGTAATATTAGTATGTATTAATAGTAATTATAGCTCATAGTTATCAGAATTGTTTAGGGGCTTCATATTATGCTGAAGTCAGCATGCGTTTCATTTCTTTCTTGCAACAAAAGTTTATGAAGTAGCTTCTAATACTTTTTCTGTTTTCTGTTTGATGAAATCAAGACACAGAGAAGGTAGGGGACAATTTGTTTAAAATCATATAAATACTAACTTCTATGTCACTCTTTGGTGTGAGGGCAACTGACTCCAGACTTGGGTTCTCAAGCCACCATAGTGTGCCTTAGTGGGAAGATGGATCGTTCCACGTCCAAAATAGACCATGTGTTACATGCAGCCAATCTCCATTTAAATGCTTAAAGCTGCTCAACCACCTCCTAGTCACTTAAAAAATCATAAAGAATTATTTCCCAGGCAGCGCCTATGGCTCAAAGGAGTAGGGCGCTGGCCCCACATGCCGGAAGTGGCAGGTTCAAACCCAGCCCTGGCCAAAAACTGCAGAAAAAAAGAAAAAAAAGAATTATTTCCTTCTTTAATGGAGTTCTTACAATGTTCAGATTATGAAGCTCTAATTATTTTCAATAATAATTCTGATTTGATATATTCTCCTCTGAGAAAATCTAGGAACTTAAACATTTCATAGCATCAAAGCTAATGTGTACACTAGCTACGATGTGTAAGCATCAATATTGAGTCTTTGGTGATACCTATCATTTCTAATTTTTGTCTTTCAAATGAAAGATATCTGTAGAGTAAAAAAGCACAGGAAATAAATGCTTAGGTCTGTTGTGAAAAACAATTATAGTTAGTTTCCTTTATTGCAATATAAGCATGATTTAATTTGTTCAATAGGCATTTGGTAAACAATTAGGAGATACATACAGTGTGAACTAATTCAACAACTTGATTTGCCAATGTGAGCTGTAGACTGTACTCAACATTTCAATGGTTTGTAAATGGGATTAAATATGTTTTCCAAAGACCAAAATACTTTTCACTATAATTTTTGCAGTGACTCTCACCTTGATAAAAACATCAGAGGTTGTTGCTTGAGGGATTGTATCTATTATAAAATTATTGTGGTTCTTGTCTCAAACTCTGGTCCTGTGTTAGCTCTCATTAAGAATCATTACCATTAGTTGTATCATGGAGTTTTCCAATATGTCTTTTTCCCTATTACCACTCACAATTATTGTTTCCCAAATTGGTATATCCTTTTTTTAGCATGTTCTCCTTTTTAAAAATCTTTTACATTGCCATACTGATAATAAAAATACTGGTTGTTTTAGAAGTACCCAGTATGTGTTCAGATGGGTGCTTTACTCACATTGTTTAATGCCTGAGACAACATTGCAGGTGATTTTATCACTTTGAGTTTGATAAATTAAAAAAATAGAATTTTTTGATTTCATGTGCAAAAAAAAAAACCAGATATTTGAGGCCCACAATGGTCAGGTGATTTTGGTATGTTTGTAAGTCCTTAAGACTCAGACGAAGTCCTGTGAAGCCACATGGTTCTGATTCCAATGCCCTTCTTTTTACCAGCAAATGAGTCCATGCTGCTTTTTGTAGACATGACCTTGGATAGCATGTTTTCAATACAGAGCAAATAAAATAATTAGTAAATTTTATAGGTTTAAATTAAATACATTACTCTACATTAAATATCTGCTTTCTCTGAAGCTTTGAAAAGTAGGGGGTTCATGAGTTTGGGAGTCGGAAAAACCCAGATCTAAATGTTCATTCCATCCTTTATTATTATGTGATTTTAGGCAAATTTATTACCTTTTTGGACTTAGTTTTTAATCTGTAAAAGTAAATGAATAGTGCCTATTTGGGGACTATTTACAGGAGACTGGAATAAGCCAATTTATGGGAAATTCTCAACAAAGTGCTGGGGACAAAGTGACTCCCATTTTCCTAAACCTGGCTGGTAAAACCTATTCGAGTTTGCCTTGTTTCTCCACCAAAATTCCTTCAAAGTGAATAGATTTTTATTTTTCTGGACTTATTTTTCATTTACCTGTTCATGCAGGGAGGAATTGAGCAGCCTAAGCCAGAAGAATCACTTGACCAATTTTTGATATCTTATGCTAAACAGAATCTGTGCTTTCTAAACAACAGTGCAGGGGCTGATTTGTTCACAGTGAAAGCTCACAGATAAAGCATAGTGCCACTTATTAATAAGGAGGAGGCTATGATTATTGTAGCCTTCAAAGCTGGGTGAGGGGTCTGGGAAAGCCTTCAAAAAGGAACCGCAACTAGAATGGTTTCTAAATAGGGCATGTTCTCTGTTAGGAAGATTTGCCCATAAGCAAAGCAGACTCAAGGAGAAGTGTCAGCAGTGAGTGAGGCCAGCCCCTGCAGAGGGCAGGCAGGCCAAAGACTAAAAGTGTTGAAAGCAGGCTCCAGAGAGGATTGGGGTGCGGCTTATCTCTTCTGAGAAATTCTTTGGATTTTTTCCACTTCGGACTCAAATTGTCTCCTCCCTCCTCTAGTTCTCCCAAAGCCATTTATTCCACAGGCTTCTCTGCATGGGGGGAGTCTGGACTGGTGAATGTCCTGGCCACACCAGGAGCAAGAGGATAGAGGATTGGATTTACCCCCATAGCGAAATCATCTAACAATTTTGTCACCCCACAGTCAGCTGTATTTCTGATAGTTTCATAATGTCTTACCAAATAAGTCAAGATGAGTTTAGAGTTATGCCAATTTCAACTTTTCTTTTTCTTTTTTGTCTATTGTGGGAGAAAAAAATCCCCTAGCATCAGGCCAGAGTTTGAGGGCTCCCCTCATGGTCTTTAATTTGGGTGTTTAAATAGCTCACAACTCAATTCTGTGAAATAAGAACCCCACAGCTGTGACTCTTATTTCCCTCATTTTAAAATGAGAGTTCCAGCATTTGTGGTGTTTGAAGTCATGCAATTCTGCATCTGAAGGCGGCCGATGACTCCACTGTATTTGCTCAGGGAGACACAGGGCTTCTTTCAATCTTGAGACTCAGCACTCAAGAAAATTAAACACCAATGCAGTGCACAAAACTAACTCTGCATGGAAGATGGTTCTACAACTCCCCTTCTGGACAGAAGGACACAGCCCAGCCTTTGCCCCATGTGAAGAGTTTGCTATTTTTTTTTTCATTTTTTGTTTTCGTTTTTTAAGTAACAGATCAACCATTGCCAAAAAAAAAAAAAAAAGCCTCCAGCTCTCCAAAAGTGTTGTTTTCAATCAAGGGCAGGAGCTAGCTAAGAAATTAAGAAATACCAAAGAAGGCAGAGCCTGGAGGGAATAAGGGAGATACTCCAGAACTTACACTGCTGGGATAGCCTTGTTGAAGTTAATAATACATTGGAATAAATGCCTGAAATATGGGCAAGTTATCTCTTTTTATGCATATGAAATGTATCTGTATACTCTGTGTGTCGTGTGTGTGAAAGAGAGAGAGAAATGGAAGAGGCAAAGAAAAAGTTGAAGGAGAAAGAAGAGGAGGAAGAAGAAAGAGGGGGTTGGGGAGAATGCCCAGCGCCAGTGGAGGATTTTTTTCCTTCCAGGTAGAGAAGTTTTGTATTCCATTCTAAAGTCTTCCACTTCATGGCATTTCCCAAGTAGATGACTTTCTTTTTTTTTGCCAACTAGACATCTTTGTTTTTTAGTTAAATTTCTTAAACGTGGGATAATCTATGCAAATTCTCTACAGAGAGTACTCAGAGACAAGCAATTGAGTGAATATAAAGGCATCTTGGCAGCTCACTGTGTATTGTACAGATACAAATGACTGTAGTTATTTGTAGTTAGATACTATTTTCACAGAATGACCACGTCTGACTTTCCATACAGTTTCCATTTCATTCCAAGTCCTTCAATTTCGTCCAAGGGATCGAACTCAGGAAGCAGAATGCCTGGGTCCTATTTCTGCCTGTATCATGACCTGAGTGGTCTTGGGCAGTCAATGCCACCACTCTAAGTCAGTTTCCTGATCTCTACTCTGGTCATAGGTTCAGACCTTTCTCACAAGTTACCAGGAAAGGCAAGTGAGATGGAATGAGCAAATGCAGATTCTCTATGTAGATGTTCTTGCTGCTGGTGCTCATAATTAGAAAGCAACCAAATTTCAGAGTTTTTCTACCCTCTACACTGTTCCCTATCCCTCAGTAACAACGAAGCCCTGACATCATTGGTGAAGTTCATCTCAGGAGTCTTCCTTTCACTGGGCTGTCTTTTTAGGACAAAGGTGAAGTACAGAAGATGTTTTTAATGTAGCGGACACAGGGAGGAAGCTATTGGGGTGTGTGTAAGAGTGCATGTAGGAATGCACCTGGGCCAGGAGGAAGAGATGCACCCCCATTCTTCCATGAAGACTTGGGTTCCTTTGTTTTTAATACTTTGAGGTTTTATCAAGCTTATCACATATTGAGAAGTCTGGCAAACACAACATAACATTTTATTTGAATTCTTTTCCAGCGGTTGGGCTTTTGCGTGTGTAAGAAGCCATTTGTCATTCTTACAATGGATCCAGTTATCCTTCCAGTGGTTCCATACCCCATCCAAGGCTTTCTTTTACATGAAGCCCTGCTGAGTAAGTGCCCCTGCCGCGAGTGGAGTTGCTTTTGCTGTTTATGCATTGATATTCCAGACTCTCTAAGCCTTTTTGTTTAAAGAATAATAGAGGGCAGTGCCTGTGGCTCAAGGAGTAAGGCCCAAGCCAAAATAAAAACAAAAAAGCAAAACAGAAAAAAGGATAATAGAATAAAAATGAAAACCAAAGAAAGGGTTTAAGCACCCAGGTTAAAATTCTTTCTCTTTGTTAAAATTAATTAACAAGCTCCCAAATATTCATTTGAGATTTTCAATTGTTCACACCATTTTTTGGGGTGTGGGCAGCTGTACCTCCCTTGTTGCCTGAGTGACAGTTAATGTGCCCTGGAAACCCAGACAGCGCCCTTTGGAAATCGGTCATAAATGTGTACTCCACACACTCTCTGCAAAGTTCTGCCAGTCAAACAGGCAACAATTAGGAGTTATTTGGACATTGTTTATTTTGTGAAATTATGATATATTATATTGAATACTACACATAATTGCTTGCAAAATTATTTCATTAATATAAGTAAACAATTCTCCCTTTAGTTACTTTATACACAATATAAATTTTATTATGTGGTATGAAGGGTGAATTTCCCAAGTCACATGTGGTAGAAACTCCACCCTGGGGAAGTGAGTTCTCTTTAAACTGTTCATTCCTTTAGTGCTGTTGGTTCTGAGAGTTTTGACCCAGGCCATATGTCAGCATTGCTTTCAGAACTAGTAAGTATTCTTGTTCTTCCAGGACAAATAGCAGGCTAGGTTACTCTGGGCCATATTATACTTCCCTCCCCAAGGGCCTGGGGACAGTAGAAAGCACGGCTCACAGTCTGATGATAAGGTATTTTGCTCGTCCATGAGTTATATACCACTTTGTCTCTGACACAGGTGAGTGGAGACAGTTACAGACCAACTATTTGCTTACAAATATGGAGGGAGGAATCTTAAAATCAATATTCTGTGGATATGATGTGATCCAGGGTAACTTTATTCAGCTTATTTCTAAAGGGTGTAATCTGCCTTGCTACAGGCTTTAGCACGCACAGGACAAAGTTAGTATAGAATTTGGAGGGCATGGCTCAGCCAAAATAGCCTGCCACAACATCCTGAAAACTGACAAAGTGCCTAATAGTTTTTTCATATAGACCAGCAGTTCTCAACTGGGGTCGCAACTAACAGGAACTATATTAAAGGGCCGCAGCATTAGAAAGGTTGAAAAGATCATATAGACCATGATCTTTAAATATTTTTATTACTTTATCTTAATATAAAACATTCTAAAACAAAGACAGCAACTATAAAAAGTATGTATGTTAACTTCGTAACTTCCTCACGCTTTTTAATTTTTGTTAACTGCCTTCTTATTGGGGACAACCGTAAAATCTTGAACGTGCGAAAGACCTGGATATTTCATTAGGGGGCCAGAGAAGTGCCAGGGAAGGTGTAGGGGGAGGCTGGGGTGGGGCAGGGCACTGTGGGGACAGGGATCTCCTTCGTAGCCCTGGGGGAGGGTCGGGCAGGTCCCCGTGCCCCAGGCCCAGCTATTTGGCCACAGTGCAGCCTGGAGTGAAGCTTCCACTCCCTCTTCTTACACTCTCCAGATAATATTCCCCAGCACACTTTCTGCAGACTTCAGAGTTTTAAAAAAAATCTACTGATAGAAACTTTGATTTTGACTTAATCCTGTCCCTAGATAGCTGTTGACTCTGAAAAAGTCACCTAATCCCTCTAAGTTTCTTATCTATAAATGAGAAAAATAATACCAAGGAGGACTTAGGTAGCTTAGATGCAATGCGTGGAGAACAAGGCAGGTGCATTTGCAAGGTGAGGTTGGGTTTGTGGTGGGGGTGGCGTGTGCGCTGGGTCGCTTGGGCGCACAGGTTGCTTTGCCTGTACCTTATCACTCCCATTGACTCCTAGTGACCTCCAATTCCCAGTAGCTCCTATCCTCTGACAGGCTTTCTCCAGAGCTGTGGGACGGGCCCTCCCTATGCCTGGCGGGATCCCAGCTGCCCTGACATGCTGATGGTAAGCGTCAGAGAACATATAGTGCTCTATTTAAAAAAGTGCTATGAGAGTAGATGTTAAATATTCTCACCACGATGTTTCTATGAGGTAATGCATATGTTAATTAGCTAGATTTAATCAATCCTCAATGTATATATACAAAATTCCATATTGATATGATGCATATAATTTTATCTGTCAATTAAAAAAAATAGATACATTTGAATAGAAAGTCAAGGAGTTGCTTGGCCCACCAGTGGAATAGCATCCCCACAGGGTTAAGCCTCCCTTAGGCACAGTGACTTAACTCACTTTCCTGTCTCCTGATAGGAAGACAACCCCAGCTTTCTGCGGACAACCAGGTAAGCTACCTGCACCTGGGGGCTTGCCTGGAGGTCTACTCCTGGGAGAACCTGAATCCTCACATTCCTTCAGCATTTATATCTATTATAGATGTCTCTTTTATTAGAGAGCAATTAAAAGAATAGATACAGTTGTCAATTAAGCATTTATATCTATTATAGATGTCTCTTTTATTAGAGAGCAAGAGACATCTTTTTTTTTTTATTGTTGGGGATTCATTGAGGGTACAAGAAACCATGTTACACTGGTTGCATTTGTTAGGAAAAGACCCTCTTACAATCGTGTTTTGCCCCCAAAAGGTGTGGCACACACCAAGACCCCAAGACCCCA